>JAIUZE010014597.1:0-51208 GCA_022085475.1 Heliosperma pusillum | reverse complement strand
AATTGACTAATAAATTTATATCTTTTTTTAATATGATTAAATAAGATTAACTTAGTAATTAATCGTTAAATTATTAAATTAGTTAAGGTTTTGAGATAGAGGTAATTAGTTAATTATATTTACTAGGAGCTGTAAAATAAATTAACCTAGCATTGTGGAACCCATTATATATTGATATAATGGTAAAATATTACTTAAAATGTTAAGTACATATTATTTATTTATTTTTGTCATATAATTGTTATATGATCAAATTAACACTTAATTATATAAGATAATTAAGCATATGATTAATAAGTATTTGTGGGACAAATATCAAAAATCAAAATAGACCAAATAAGGCCTCACATGGCCGGTTATAGTGTAGTGGGAAGTGATGATGGTAGGTCTTATTCATACTCACAAGTAACATGTGATTATGACATGAATAGTAAACCTAAAATCATTTTACTCAACACTACACTCCACCACTTTGCATGTGAATTAAAATAAGCAAATTTAGCCTCTTGTGAGGCTACCTTGACTGGCCATATTGTCTTTATAAGGGCAATATGGTTGTTCATTTCATTTGTTCATTCTTGCTTATTTTTCATACATCTCTCAAAAACTCTCCTTCTCACTAAAACTCTCATAATACTAATATTTACCAAGTATTACTAGTGTAATAATATATTCTAATATTAGTAGCATAATATCTATTTTATTATCTAGTTAATAATAAGGGTAGATTATTTAGCATCATCTTGGTGCAATTTGAAGGAGGTCTTCTAGTTTGGAGATTATTCTTGTTCATCCATATTAATAGCTCAAGAACAACAACAAGGAGTTCTTGTTGTGCCCATTTAATGTAACACCCCGGCCCAAACCTTGGGTCGGGAGCGGTCACTCATGATAGCTCTCCAGGCTGTGTACATGGCCCACAGATCAACACGGGTCCTTTCCAGCGCATTTTGTCCTCACTCATGCACATCCCGGGAACCTTCCCAGGAGGTCACCCATCCCAAGACTACTCCCAGTCAAGCACGCTTAACTTTTGAGTTCTTTTGCATGGATGACCAGAAAAGAAAGTGCACTTTGTTGATATGAGTAGTACTTTCAAACCCTTTAAGCACTAGTCATTTAAGCCTATCAATGGACCTCTTCAACGAACGTGGGGTGTTACATTTAATTTCTATACTAATGTGAGGAAATTTCTTCTTTTATATAAATGTCTTTATATTTGCATGCATGTTACATAGATCATTAAATACTAAATTAACAAGCAATTTAGTAACTAATTAGAGGAGTTTAATTAAGGTCTATGGACTTTGAGTATATTCCAAATGAGATTTATTATATAAATGCACAATTGTGGAGGACACTAACTCCAACAGTCGTCACACAAATGCAAAACGTTTTTGACTAAGTGTGACTTATTGTATACTCTTCATAAGATACATTTGCAATGGTGAATATGAGGATCAAAAGAAAGAATTAATTTTGTCTTTAGCTATGATGGTTTAAACGGAGATTTAAATCGCAATCAAAAAAGAGATCGTATAAATTAATGGAAACTCATTTCCACGATTGAAAGGATAAACAAGTTTGTAAAAGGATAAATATTTGTCATTGCGCGTATAAAATAAATATCAACGGAAAATAAACATTCATTGCTTATATTTAATTCACTTGTAAAAACAATTTTAACAAGTCACTCATATAATGACCCCTCACGAAAATATATAAGTTGTGACAACCCTCGCGAATGCGGAAATAAAACATACAAGCATGTGATTAATATAGCGAAAAATACGGTGTTTTTAAAACTTTTTACATGCAAGATAGAAATACCAGGAATGTCAATAATTACAAACCAAAATATAAAATACAACAAGAGACGTAGTCTCTCAAAATGCTATCCAACATCAAAGTTATTAGCAACTAGCTAAACAACGTCTAGAGGTGACTCATCCAGGCCAACGCCCGCTAGCTCACACCCGAACCCAAAATACCACAAGCAAAAAGTCATCCAAGCAAGCAACCTGTTCATCCATGAAAAACATGAACGCCACAATCAGTGGGGAGTAACTCCGGGTCCTCCCAGCCATATCACAATAAACGTACATAAACAGAAATACAAAAGTAGAAGCATGCATATATAAATATACATGTGAAGTATGAGAAGGATAAATAGGCAATTCAATATCTAAAGATAAGAGCATATGAAGTACAAATCCGTAACCATCATATTAAAGAAAGACTCGGGGATGAAACTCTTAGGCAACCATACACTCTCACTAGGGCTTGCATCTCACCGTTAGCGGCATAATTTTTATAAGATTGAGACTCGACAAACAAACCATGCCAAGTCATCCAAAGATCACAAATAATCGATCATATAACCATCCATTCAAACGTACGATACGTTGACGACATCTCTCACGGTAAATGACACGCACTAGCACCGTGTACATGCAAGTATGATTAAAAGGCATCCACGGGATAAAACATTGCCCTGAACGCATACACGATGCTACATTCCGTATATGTAGACTAATTTCCTCCCGCTAGGATGACGATAATAATACGGTCCTAGTCTAAACCTGGCCAGACTCTCGGATTAAACGTTTTCCGATTCGACATGCGATGACATTTCGCATCCAAGACTCGGTCAATCATAGACGCCGAGTACCCCAAATTCGGTCAACCTTCATGAAAGAGGCGTAAAATAGCACAAGCCTCATAACAAGCCGTACGCTACATGCAAATGACACCACCTCGCAAGTATACAACATTTGACGTCCGGGTCGATCAACGCAAAGCGTTCGCCTCCCAACAACGTCGTCATATGCCTACTAACACATGCAATTAAGCAGTAAGGATACATTCCCCGTTCCGACATTCCAGCCTTACGAACGTGGAGGTAGCCAAGGGAATGAGAGTACAAAGCACATAGAAAATTAGTGCTCAAACCGTAACATTTGGAAAACCGACTCAAAGTGGGACATATCAAAAACCATCACAAAACATGCGATACAAGCGAAGGGATTATCATATATTCGAAACATTAATATTTAAAGTCAACTCATAGAGTCAAACCCGGAAGTCAACAAAAGTCAAAGTCAAACCCGAGACCCGAGACCAAAACCCGACAATTGGAGTGGGCTACAAACAAATCATCAATGCAAGAAGACTAAGTCCAAAGGGTCAAGGAAAGTCAAGGCGGGAACTAGAATTCAAAAGTTCAACTTTGGAAAAACTGGCAGCAAGAAACGCTGCCAGCGCCAGGGAACACTGTCAGCGTCCCACGACGCTGCCAGCGTCCTGGTCTCAGGCACGCGATCCTTCACTATTTCGACTTGAAATCAACATACAAAAATCATCATTTATCATTACAAACCATCAATTATCATATCAATTATCAACTAACAACAACCATCATCAACAACACAATTCCTATGATTACTAATCATGTTCTAAATACGATTACTAACATAGAAAACACATAAAACACGTAAATGATATCGAGTAACCCTTCACCGTTACCTTTTCGCGTCTTCAATCTGCGTCGATGTCCTCTTCTATCAAGAAGTAGTCTTTGTCGGGGTCTTGGAGGTCACCACCTACAATTAGATAATAAAAGATGAATATAATTCACCTTGAGAAAGACGGATAAATTGAAAAGCGAGAAAGACGGTAATTTTATTACCAATACGGATAGAGGACGATGAGAGGGAAAGAATAAGACGAACTTTAGTAAATTTGAGCGAGAAACAAAGGAGTAGCGATGATTTTAAGATCGATCAATTATGGAGGTTAGGGTTTTGGTTGATACTTGGTGAGGAAGAAGAAGATTGAATGTGAGGGAGTTAGGGTTATGAGGGAGTATATGAAGGAGTAAGTGGAAAACATATGGGAAAAGCCCAAAAACGTCTTAAGACGTAACTTACTCGAAATCTCGCGTAAAGTCCAAATAAGAACTCGGAAATTCTAAATTAGACACGGGAAATTTAATTCTAAACTAAAACTAAATTTCGCTGAAAAGTATCCGTATAATATTTTTACTATAAAAATAGGGTACATTTGCGGGTGTTACATAAGTGATTCCGAGACCCGCATTTTAGATAAAAATGAATATGTTATGCCACTTTTATGTAATAAACGGTAAGTAACATTTTGACTAATTCTACCCCTAGAACTCTCGGTCGATGGATTTCTACCAAATTCATCTCCTAGTCCCGGGTTAACGCTCATCCCATTGAGTCCAACCCAATTTAGGCGTGCGATCGCATCACCCTACTTACCCGAGGTAAAAAGGGTCCACGTTGTGGTTGCCCTAATGAACACGGGGTTCATAGGTGCTTCAATAGGTAAGGCTAAATCTCAATTTCATTTAAGTTATGCGAGAGGTCTTGTAAATTTAGTTATTAATTCCCCATAAGTGAACTAAGTCGGTGAAGTTTGAATAAAGTTGAATTGACAATCGAGAAATAAAATGCAAGTTGGCAATTTTGGCATGGGCGGAAAATATAAAGCAAGCAAATAATAAATCCTAGTATGGCCACCTAGCTAATCTAATTAACTAGACGATTACAAAATCGGAAACCAACTCCTTGGCCCCTTGCCTTTTCAAGGAACAGTCTTCAAAAAGGCACCATCTTTTGGAACACCGACTTCGGGAATCTCCGTCTTCATAATAATTAATTACAAAAAGATACAAATAAAATTGCTCTTATACATTTGATCTAAAACTGAAATTAAATTATTACAAACGGCGATACGAGATCGCAAATAAAATTACAACCGAATCGGTATTCCCTTACATTACGGGTAATACCGATTAAAATAATCTAGGCCATACTAGGTACAACTTGCATTAAAATTTAAATAAAAGACATTCATTCATTCAACAATAACAACATAAATAAAATGCTGTAAAAATATGCCAAAATCGCCCTTAATACTTATCATGCTCATTCTAACTCGGTTTTATGGATTTTATCGATTTTTAACCATTAAAAATCAATAATTAACACTTAAATCGTATTTAAGCTCAAAAAAATTATCTAAACAGAATTAGAACTCAAAATTAGTCGCCACTAATCTTGTTTAAATTTAATTAGTTTGAATTGATCGTATTTGCTAAATATAGAGGTTTAATCATAACATTTATGAAATAAACCCAAAATAAAATATAAAACTCATAACAATTTGAAACCAAAATTTTTTTACATTCTAGAACATTTCCAGGAACTCGAAAAACTAGAAATATTTGCCCAAAAATTTGAATTAATTTTATAAACAAATAGACATGAATTTATCGGTTTTATCAAATAAAAACCATTAAATATAGTAAAACCGTGAAACAAATTATAAAATTTCACCAATATGATATAAATCAGATTTTAAAATGTACCAAAAATTTTCAAGACCAGAAAAGGACGTTTCAATTTTATGAACAGAATAATCTCACTTTATTGAATTTTATCTCATAAAAATCAATAATCTTGAAAAACTTAATTAAAAGTTTACATAAAGTATGTACAACATGCATGTGAGATCATATAAACATTTCATGACCAGAATCAACATGCAACTATTTTTAATTAACTTTTAACATAAAAAATGCATATTAACTTGATTTAAAGGCCATAAATCAAAATAAATAGCAAATCTATCCCTAAAATCACCAAATTTGACCACAACTATTTTGAGGTCAGTAGGTATTCATGCAAATCAAAAAATTTCGTGCAAACCCTTTTTAACACAAATTTTCGATTTTACTCGAGTTATTGTATAACCTGATTTTAATGCTTAAAATCAACATGCATGTAACAATTGAGCTCTGATACCACATAAAAGTCCTAGACCTCTAATTATACCATTCTAATTAGTTCATTAAATTATACTAACTTAATGATTTAAGATCTAGTTATCATGCATGCAATTATAAAAGCATAAATATGAAGATAAGATGAAATTTCCTTACAATGAGAAAATTTCGGCTAAATAAATAAGGGCACAATAAGAACTCCTTCTTATTATTCTTGAGATTAGAATTAGTGGATGATCCTCCATAAATAAACCTCCAAAGTAGAAGGTCTTCTTCTTGTTGCACCTAAGAATCAACCCAAATAATCTTAACTTATTATTAACTAGATAATAAGTAAGAAATAATACTACTAATATTATTATCTTACTACACTAGTAATATGATATGAATATTAGTTTTCATGTAAGTTTTTAAGAGATGTTGAGTTTAGAAAGAGAAGTAAGAATAAGCATGTATCAATTGGTAGGAAAAATGAACAACAATTGTCCCTTTTAAATGCTCTTAGGCCGGCACTACCAAGCCACATAAGGCTCTTATTTTGCTTATTTTATTCACATGCAAATGACTTAAGTGTAGGTGGTAATTGTAATGATAATGGTGTCATAACATAAGGTGGATTGTAGGATTAGATGAGAACAATAATCATTGATCTCCACTAGCACTATATCCGGCCTCCACATTTGATCTATTTTTATTTTTTATATTTGTCCCACAAATACTTTTAATCATATGCTTAATTATCTTGTATAATTAAGTGTTAATTTGATCATAAAACAATTATATGACTCAAATTAATAATCAATATACACTCAACTTTTAAGTGATATTTTACCATTATATCAATATATAATGGGCCTCACAATTTCCAGTTAACTTATTTTACAACTCATAGTAAACATAATTAACTAATTACCTCTACCTCAAAATATATGCATAACCTCAACTAATTTAATGAATTAACGATTAATCACTAAATTAAATCTTATTTAATCGTATTAAAATAAGACGTAAAATTTATTCAGTCAGTTATCGTATAATTGACTAATAAACTTAAGTGGAATGAGTTCCTAACTCAATTTTCAATAAATAACTCTTGTAACTAAAGGTACATATCAAATATATGTAATGCCATAATTAAACTGTATCATATACAAATAATTAGTATTCTATTTCGGTCTCATCCTATAGGTGTGACCTAAAGGGATCAGTTGATCACCGCCGTCATACGACAATAACGCCAAACTCTAGTCAGCTGAGCGTTACCGATTTACGTTAATCAACTGACGTGGAGTATCAAAATATACTAATCATGACACGTATATTCCAAATGAGTTTCATTATATAAATGCACTGTTGTGGAGGACACTTACTCCAACAGGGATACCATGGTGTGGGCAAGAGGTGAGTGGATCTTTAAATCGGTCTCAAACTTCACTCAATGTCTCAAATCTTTCTGCTTGAAGGTTTGAATTTCATGCCTTATCCTCGTGGTCTTTGAAGGAGGGTAGGATTTATTGATGAAGGCCTTTGAAAGGCTGGCCTATGTGGTGAAAGTACCCGGTTCATAAGAATTCAACCATTTATTAGCATTGTCTTTTAAGGAAAAGGGAAATAGCATAAGAATAATTTGATCATCGGTGATTCCATTTCGTTTGATTGTTCCCACCTTTTCCTTAAAGCATACCAAATGCTCATTGGCATCCTCATTCTTCAACCCATGGAAAATGTCTTGTTGAATGAATGAGATGATATGATGTCGAAGTTCAAAACTGTTAGGAGCAATAGCCTCGTAATTAAAGGGCGAACAAAACCGGTTGGGTTCCGGCCTATTTTATTAGCCCATGGGTTGGTTCGCCATTTCTTGGTTCAGAGGATTATTTCTTCGGGAAATTGGGGTATTTGGTGAATTTGGTGTTGTGGGTGAAAGGGTGTTGTTTTTTTCTTGTGGGGAAGTGGGTGATATAATTAGGGGGTTACTTCTAGGTATGATAAGGGGTGATAAGGAGGAAGTGGAGGGTTGGGAAATGGATGAATCTATTGTGGATTCTTGAATATTTGAGGAAGTAACAATGGAAGATCTTCTTAGAGAGGCAAGTGCTTGTCTTCTTCTTGTGCGGAAAGTCTTCTCAATCTATTGATCAAGCGGGAAAAGAGGTCCAATATAGCACCAACTCATGCACTCAAAGAAAGATAAAAAAGTCCTAATGCAGATAGATGCACTAGGACAAAGGGGAAAAACAAACAAATAAAAGTGAACTATGACTAAAATAAATTAAACTATCTTATCCAATATTTCCGTCCCCGGCAACGGCGCCAAAACATTTATGTGTGTTTTAATTAACCTCGCAAGTGCATGAAGAGATCGTCGGTATTGCAAGGGTTGTATCCCAAGGGACGGTAATTA
Organism: Heliosperma pusillum; assembly: GCA_022085475.1. NCBI lineage: Eukaryota > Viridiplantae > Streptophyta > Magnoliopsida > Caryophyllales > Caryophyllaceae > Heliosperma > Heliosperma pusillum. The sequence continues at coordinate 42,992 of JAIUZE010014597.1, read as the reverse complement.
TGGTTCTAAGGCAGTTTAATTGAATTCAAGTTTAGTTCTAGCTAAAAGGAAGTTGATTATGATTAAAACTAACTAATACTAACAAGGAGGCAAAGATAAGATTAAGAGCAAAGATTAAAAGAGACTAAGGTGGATGGGTTAAGTAATGTAAGTATAGGTCAATTTTGGTGGGGGTTAATACTAGTCTAATAGTGAGTCTAATCATATCTCCACCTCTCGGAAGACGGCGAATAGGCAAGCCTCCACTTCTCGATGTGAGACGGACCCTACCCTAAGATTCGATTTGGTTCTCGCCCTAACCTCCCCTTAAACATCCTAAACACACAAATACAATACAAGTCTAAGCTCTCACTCAAACTAGTAATTAAACATGGAAATGACTCAAATTAATCATCAAAGCATTTCATCAAACACCTTGTGTGCACAAAACAAGTAGACTACCCAAAGACTAAATATTTATGCCCAATTACCATAATAAACTCATAAACCTACACTAAATCCCCCATATACCCTAGCATTACACTACTCACACATACAACTAAGACTAGGTACTAAAGATGAAGAATTTAACATGATAAAGACAAAGGAAAACATATTCAAGATGATGATTAGTAGAATAAGTAAGAAAATGCAAATAACTAACTAGTAGAAGTAATTAGGAGAAGAACTGTACCAAACTTTAATAAAGGTTGCAACCTTTGATGAATAATTAGAAGAAAAGTCTTCTATAATCTCAAATTACAACCCAAATATTTAACAATAGCTAAGGGAAAGACTAAATCTAAAGATAACTAAGTAGGAAAGTAGATTAATTAGTGCTAATTATCAAAGGATTAGAGTAATGATTAGGAATATTGAAAGCGCAATCTAGGGTTTTTGTATCTAGGGTAGTGTGTCCCGAATGGGGTTACAAAGGGGTATTTTTATTATCCCCTCAACTAGATCTCAAAATGAAATAAGGAAGAAAGCAAGTGTAGAATCCGGAGTCTTTTGGTGGCTGCCGGTAGGCCTACCGGCAGCGAGACAAATCAAAATTACGCAGAAAAACTTAAATTTCAACAAGCCATAACTCCATGCCGGTTGACCGGCTGCTGGTTGGCCTACCGGCAGGGAACTACATGTATTTTTCACTTATTTTTCTTCCTTTGTTCTCATGGTCATGTCTCCCTGCCGGAAGACCGGCTGCCGGCCGACCGGCTGCCGGCCGACCGGCAGAGGATGACCTCCGTTCTTTCTCCTCTTGTTCTTCTTCCTTTATTTAAATGCTTGGTGACGGTTCTTTCTTCTCATCCCGGCTCATCCTCGTCTTGGCATATTTCCTATAAAATGAGACGGAAGTATATAATATGAGGGTACGCGGAATAAGGGACAACATATTATAAAACCGACTCTAAAACCGCATTAAATAAGGTCGAAATATAAGAGAATAAAGAGGCAGGTAGTCTAAAATAATCGTATATCACTACCCCTTAAAAAAGAATTTTAAAATAAATGTATAAGTGTAAAAAATCGTAGAAAATGCCCAGAAATGAGCAAAATGTATAAGTGTAAACATTACGGAGGGCTATCCCCTAAAAAAGAAACTTAAAAGAAATGTGCAAGTGTTTGAAGGAACAGAAAGAAAGAGGATTGAAATGATTTCCCTAGAAAACAAAATGAAATAAAATGAATAAGTGTGATCATTTAGCGGCAATGTCGACTTCCGCCTCGAAAAGCAAACCCGAGAAGGATTCGGAAATCCAAGATTGATATCATACCACACACTGCCTTGGCATATACTACAGAGTCTTGTCGAGAATGGGCCACTAGGTGGGGGCAGATAAACGTGTGGTTCATACCCGTTCCAGTTAGCTCTTTATGGGTCTCTGGCTTATACTTGCAATGGAGAAAGGGTTGTACCCATTTTGTTTTGTTTTTTGACTGAGAATTTGAATGAGTTTAGCCCTCTTTAAAGTAACAAGCTCGGCGAATTATGCAAAACTAATATTATAGAAAGAAACTACATTTGTGACCGTATAAGCTTAGTGTACATTATCCATCGTATTCTTGGATGCTAAACAAGGGTGAAAAAATGGAATGGAGTGGAAGGTTCTAATGGTGTTTGAAGACACTGGAGATCTGTGTATCTCTCTCACTCACCTAAATGAATGAAAGGATCGTCCCAAAGGGCATGGAGACATGGTAACTGTGAATTGATTCATCTGAAATATGTGAAAAGATGACTATTTGAGAGATTTTGTTTTGTTTGTAATTTTTGACTGGAGAGATTTTTTTTATTTTTGACACTTTGAATTTGTATTGATTGATTGGATTTTTTTTGTCTTGTCTCATTAATTTTTGAAAATATTTGAGACTTTTGATTTGAAGTTGTTGGACTGTTTTTTGTTTTTAGTTTTAGGCACGATTGCACTAAAATTTGGTTTGACCCTCGGGTGAGCTAGTTCTCTAGCACCCATGGTAAGGGAATTAAATTGTTTGGCATAGTATGCAATTTGTCTTTATCTGGTAGTCATATGAAATATAGGAATTGACGAATCGGGTAGAAAAATGGAGTCTCCAAACCTAGAGGTCACCTAGATACACGACGATCAAGGAATGTCACAGCACAAGATATGGAAAAGGTAGTAAATTCACGCCCTCGTTAAGGCTTACTCTTAGAGGTCGAGTGATCTAAACTAAAGAGATATGACCTAAAGTATTTTGAGTCTATTCTACTAGTTAAGGGTAAAAAGTAGAACAAGAGACTAATAAAAAGTACATGTGCACTTTTTTTCTTTTCTGTTTTTGGCAACTCAAAACGGACTAGGATGGTCCTATTTATTAATAAATGCTAACATAGTGAAGACAAATAACCCCTTTCCGGTGTCGTTCTCAATTCTTTTTCCAAGCACAGTTAAGTCTTTGAAAGACTTTATCTTTTGGTATCTCAGGTGGTTTGCATACACAGGTCTCAAATTGTCCACGAACGTTTCCACAAGAGTGGCTTCATCTGGACGCTCAACAAGTTGTGTGCTAGTCTTCCTCCACCTACTTAGAAAGTCGGTGAAACCTTCTTTCTAATTTTGGGTAATAAACTCTAGAGTACGCATATTGACTTGAATCTCATCATTGTCAGCGTACTGCTTGGCGAACTCAATTGCGGCATCATCCTAGGTTGCAATTTTCTTATGTTCCAGAGAATAGAACCACTGCTTAGGAATGGTGTCGAGAGATGAAGGAAAGATCCTTAGGAACATCTCGGGTTTCATGCCTTTGATAGACATATAATCTTTGAAGGCACGAATGTGATTCAAAGGGTTCTCATGCCCCTTTAACTTTGGGATGTCAGTCATGTTGACGTTGGTTGGCAATTGCGTACTTACAGCTTCATATTTGTGATTATTCTCCCCGTATGAAGTGGTGGAGGATCGACTTCTGGTTGTCCCACAAAGGGTGGAATGTTATCATGCACACTAGCATCAAGAATGTTTGCATAAGGAAGCCTAGTTTCTACCGCAAAAATCCGGCCTTGCATTGAGGCGAGCATAAGCTTGGTCCTGACTTGTTTGGAGATGGATGAGCGCAACTAGGATTAGATCATTACCATTCGGCTTTCGCTTGGCTAGATGAACAATTGCTTGACTAGTTCTCGGCATCTTGAAAACTGGAGCAAGAGACCGACGACGAATCAAAACACGATCGACCATTCTAGCACAATTACTCAAAAGGACTCGATTTGTGAAGTGGGAGTGTGCCACCGTGCTAAGTGAGTTTTGAAAATGACAATATTTGAAATATTTGTCCTAGGCAACCATAGTGTGGTTGTAGGAGTAACGACTTGAAGTGAATAAAAGACGATTTTGACTGGATATTTTGGCAGAGTTTCGACTCATTTTGCGCTACTTCTGGCTACCTTTGAAAATGCTTTACAGTTTTGAAAAGGATTTTATTTTTATTTTTTTGAAAAGTTCGTCATGGTTTTATTTACAAAATGGTGATCATGTATAGATTATACACATTTATACAGGCATTATAACAGTATGCTGAGTGAATTTAAAATGGTTTTGGCTTAAAGGGTGGTTGCCATACCAAGCAATAAAACCCGGGTATGCGGAGAGGTCCGCGCCAAACATTAGTAAGGTCGGTTCCTAGTCAATTTCCTCGAGTAGTGAAAGCTCTCGATACCCACATGAGTATGTACCGTGGTATGGTTGACGTCAATCGATATCCATCCTTAGCCCCAGATAAGAATTTAGACCGTCCAGACGGGACGATTGGTCGAAATGGGTTGGGTTAGGCCTAGGAAGGCCGAATAAAACGACCTAAGAAGGTCGAGTAATAAAGCCGGCAACTGTCTCGTGCAAAGTATTCCCTAACCTTGTTCAATTTTCATCCTGTGTAACACGTAAGTGTATTTTCCCCAGCGGAGTCGCCAAACTGTGGTGCACGGGGGGACCACGGAGGGGCGCGCTTCGGAGGACAAGTATAAAAATAAGCATTTGTAGAGTCGCCACAAATATTTATGGGAAATTGGAACCGTTACCCTTAGCATTCTATGTCTAGAATTACTCTCGTTGATGCCAATGAACACGGATGTTCATAGAGATCTGGAGTAAGGGGTGAGGGTACGTATTAGGAAGCTCCTTAATCGAACATCTAATCCCGCCCGCCTCGATAGCGGCCTCTACTAATAATTAGGGAAATCGTTCTTATTTGATATGTTATCGATTATAAGCATCCAATGCAACATCCAACACTTTAATCCTAGCATGTGAATTAGACTATGTTGGTGAACATGAAATTAGAACTCAATCATGTCGAAATTCGGAATTTAAAATTAATTATTTATGAGAAAGAGGCAAAATCAAACAATTACAATGATTAAATAAGATTACAACGGATTACAGGATCCACGTCAGAAATATATTCGAAACGGATATTTGAAGAAAAAGAAAAGATTTGAGAACTAAAAGACAGATTAGGAGCGATATTACGGCTAATAATTAGTTAATTACGTAATTAAAGCTACGTCAAAGCGAGAACGGAAGTTCAGGGACAGAAGTCATCCAAGAACAGGCGCAGCAACAGCTGCATCCTCGAGAAGAGGCGTAACGATAATTGCGTCTGTTCTTGAGCTGAATTCTAACTTTGAAGTCAGAATCGCGAGTAGTTAACATTCCTTCGTATATTTACGATTAATTATTGACCTATAACTCGAGTAGAAGTGGTTAACATATTAATTATACTACAATGTGTATCAATAACAAATTCCAGATACTTGATATGAACAAACCGTATTTCCAAAACCCAATTTTGATATAAAGACGAAAACTCGCTAATATCAAATTATTAGGAATTTAGGTGGAGAACAAAACGTTTTATATGAAAGATTATATTGAAATATGGTTTATGTACGAAGAAGAGGAATTAAGAAAAAGAACAAAATCACAGGAACCAGAGGAAGAAGAAGAAGAGCGGGAGCAGGGCAGCCTCTGGAAGAGGCGCAGCATGCGTTGCGATCCTTCTAGGAGGTGCAGCTGCTACTGCGTTTCTTCTCGACGTCTGATGTCTGCTAAAAAGGTTTTGTTTTGAAATCGGTTTTGAATTTACTTCTGACATGAATCTTACATTAATTGAGCGAAAAATAAATAATATAAATAAAAATATGGGATTTTCACCCTCAAGCTTACATGTTTGACGAAACGAGATTAACTAAGTTAACGTTTAGTGATTGCTCGACTCGAATGTTGATGTGACGGTTTTATACCATCTTTACCAACCCAATTCTTAGCTACTTAAACCTTAATATATGTTATTTATAGCTACTTTAGCTCATTAATGCATTTTGGTAATAGTAGCATTGTTTGGACGTGTTTCTACGCAATTTTGGTTTAATGTGTTGGTGTCATTTTTGAGAATCGCATTCCGAGTGTGGGAAGTGAATTTGAACATTTTTACACTTATTCCATGGGCTAAATTCATGCCAAATAATGGGTTAATAAGAGTTAAAATCTTGTGGATTAAAGATCAGTCAAGGCCCAAAGCTCAAGTTTGTACAAGTCAAAGCCCAAAACAATGACTCAAAGTATGAAAGTAAGGAAAAAAAAGGTAGCCTCGTGGCGCGGCAAAAAGAGCTAATTCAAAAGCCGCGTGGAGAGGATATGGATTCCGGCGGTTACTCTAATTCTCCATTATTTCGACAATTATGTTCAAACATTATGAGACTTTATGAAGATGTCTTTTTGAGACCTATATAAGAACATGATTGTTGATAATTTTAGACACACTTTATCCACCTTTAAATCATTAGAAACATCAAAGCAAGTTCTAGTTTATAGTTTGTTTACTTTTTGTATGGAAGGCTAACTTCCTCATCTTGGGTCAAGTAATTGAATCAAATGAACTAGTGTTTTGTAAGACTCTTTTATTCTTTGTTATTATCACTTGAATATTGATTTTTATTCTCAATTCATTGTTAAGAATATTGATAGTTCTCGCTAGTTTGATCACCTAGTTTGTCTTATCTCTAATCTATTGCTAGTTTAGGAATTTGAATCTTTTGTTCAGTTGCCTAGACATTGGTACAACTATAGTTCATCAATTTGTATGCTTTTCATCGTTGTTGGATTGTAGGAAAATATGTATCATATGAATTAAAGTGTAGAACCGCTTGTGTATGCATTCGTTCATCTTTGTTGGCTTCTCTAATTATAAACTATGGTATGATTGAATTTAGATACGCTTGGACTAGATTGTCATCACTATAAAGGTTGTTTATGTGCGCTTTTCCCAGTGAATAAATAATCTTTAGTACCTTTCTCCGGATTACAAAAATTATCTACCTACTCGTATAATCAACTATGATTATAACTCAAGGTGAGTATCGCTAAATACTCTACACTATCTTACGTTAATAAGAAAAAACAATATAACTCACAAGGATTCTCGTTAAAGAATAAGTAAGATTATGTAATGTTGTAACACCCGTAAATGTACCCTATTTTTATAGTGAAAATATTTTACGGATACTTTTCAATGAAATTTAGTTTTACTCGTAAATTTAATTTTCCGAGTCGAATTTAGAATTTCTGAGTTCGTATTTGGAATTTCCGCGATATTCCATGTGAATCCCGTCTTAAGGCGACTTTGACTTTTTGTTGACTTTTTCCTTACACAACTCATACTCCCTCCTTAACCTATTTTTCATTCATTCAACACAACACTTACTTCTTCCTTAAGAAAACCAAAACCCTTGCCTCCATTTTTGATCCAATCTTTGAATCATCGTATCTCCTTCGTTTCTTGCTCAAATTCGCGTAAGTTCGTCTCAGTCTTCCCCTCTTACCTTCCTCTATCCGTATTGGTAATAAAATTACCGTCTTTCTCCCTTTTCAAATTATCCGTCTTTCTCAAGGTGAATGATATTCATCTTTTATTATCTAATTGTATGTAGGTGGAGACTAGGAAGGTTTAGAAATCGATTAAAGACGCGAAAAGGTAACGGTGAAGGGTTACTCGATATCATTTACGTGTTTTATGTGATTTCTAGGCCAGTAATCGTATGTAGATTATGGTTAGTATGCTTAGGGATTTTATTATTGATGATGGATGTTGTTTGTTGAGAATTGAGAATTGATATGAGAATTGATATGAGAAGTGATGATTTATGATAATAGTTGATGATGGTTGAGTTTAGAGCAAATTGGAGTTGTCTAGACTCAAGTCACGGTCGTGAGACTCAAGTCACGGGCGTGAAATAGTGGCTGATCTTTTACCTTTGCGTAACAGAGTGTTTCACGGGCGTGAAATGTAAGTCACGGTCGTGAAACTCATTTCACGGGCGTGAAATACAAGTCACGGTCGTGACTTGTGCAGTTTCACTGCACTGACCCCTTTTCGTAAAATAATCATATCTCCTTCGTTACTTGCTTGTTTTGGGCTTGTGACCTATCGTTGGAACCTTAAGAGGATAAGCTATCACCTCAACTTGGAATTTTTGTATTTTCATGTCTAGAACTCTAGTTATGACAGTTTGAAGTGAACCCTTGTTTTAGTTAGTTTCCAAACTTGTTGTTTTGTAGAGGTATCTATGTTCCTTATTTATTATGCTTCTTAAACTTGGTCTAATGCTTATGTATCATGTATTGATTCATGTTTATCATATTTACATTTATATAATGCCATATTCTCATGTTTTGTGACGGTTTTTGATATGTCCCACTTTGAGTCGGTTTTTACAAATGATACGGTTTGAGCACTATTTTGTTATGTGCTTTGTACTCTCATTCCCTTGGCTACCTCCAAGTTTGTAAGGCTGGAATGTCGGAACGGGGAGATATCCTACTGCTTGATTGCATGTGTTAGTGGGCATACAACGACGTTGTTGGGAGGCGAACGCATTGCGTTGATCGACCCGGCCGTCAAATGTTGTGTACTTGAGAGGTGGTGTTATTTGCATGTAGCGTACCTCTTGTTATGAGGCTTGTGCTCTTTTCCGCCTCTTTCGTGAATTGCTCTACCGAATTTGGGGTACTCGGCGTCAATGATTGACCGAGTCTTGGATGCAAAACGTCATCGCATGTCGAATTGGAAAATGTGATTCCGAGAATCTGGCCAGGTTTAGATTAGGAGCCGTTTTATTATCGTTCCTACCAGGAGGAAATTAGTCTACATATACGAAATGTCATCGTGTATGCGTTCAGGGAAATGCTTATCTCGTGGATGCCTGTTAATCATACTTGCCATGTACACGGTGCTAGTGCGTTTCATTTACCGTGAGAGATGTCGTCTTTGTGTCGTCGTTCTTGATGCGCGATTTCATGACTTATTATTCATGGTCATTGCATGATTGGGCATCGTCTATGTATTGGTATGGTTGAATGGATGATAATATGATGGATTTATTGTGATCATCGCATGACTTGGCATGGTTGTTGTCGAGTCTCAATCTTATCAAAACTTATACCGCTAACGGTGAGATGCAAGCCCTAGTGAGCGTATTCGGTTGCCTAAGAGTGTCTCCTCCCCGAGTCTTTGTATCACATGATGGATTCGGATTTGTAACTATATGCTCTTATCATTATATATTGAATTGCCTATCTATTCTTATCGTTTCTCACATGTATATCTATATGTATGGATGCTCTACTTTTGTATTTCCTTCTATGTACGTTTAATGTGATATGGCTGGGAGAACCCGGAGTTACTCCCCACTGACTGTGGCGTTCATGTTTTTCATGGATGAACAGGTTGCTTGATTGGATGGCTTTTTGCTTGGTATTTTGGGTTCGGGTGTGAGCTAGCGGGCGTTGTCCCTGGATTAAAACACCTCTAGACGATTTTAGCTTGTTTGCTAAACACTTTTACTTGTTAACTTTTTGGAGAGACCTCGTCTCTTGATGTAGTATAATTCGTACTTTAGTTTGTAATTTTTGACACTCCTCGTATTCTTTCCTTGCATGTATAAAAGTTTTTAAAACTTCATATTTCCGCTATCTAATTCACATGCTTGTTTGTTTTATATTTCCGCATTCGCGAGGGTTGTCACAAATGTACTTTTATCCAATAACGTATTTCACGTGAGCGATTGACAAAGAAGATGCACGACAAGTTTCGAAAAACAAACACTAAAAAGAATAAATATTTTCCTCAAAGTTTGCTTTAAAATCAATTTATAAAATTCTCTCAATTGTATAAAAGTCGTTATATATGATTGAGATGGAAGGAGTATTTATAATGGAAGCATAAGAGATATAAAATCTAAAACCCTAGCTTAATATTTAAGAAAGATATTTATCTTTAATATTTCAAAATATTATTTGCTTTCTCTTTTAGAAATATATTTTATCTTTAATATCTCAAAATTTTGTTGTAAAGATATATTAGAATCCTAGGTTAAGGTAAACAAGGAAACCAACCTATGATGGCCGAAATCCCTATTCCACGAAACCCTAGGAGCACGCAACCCTAGGAGGCACAATCCTTGGATCTCACGAATCCCTAGGTGGCACAAACCCTAGGTGGGCTTATTAGGTTAACAACAAATTGAGATAGAATATATTAGAAACCCTAGGTAGCACGACAACACATAAGTTGTATTACTAACCAATAGAATCTCATAAATACATCCTCTATTAAAACTTTTGATAAATATAAAAATACTCTTTCACGTTTGAAAACATTTAAAATATTTATTTTCAAAATCATGCATCGACTTTTATCATCCAAAGTAATAGGTAAAAGCTATAACTTTGAACTTTAGTATGTAAAGTTTTAAGTGAGTCATAACTTTACAAACTTAAAATCACTCTAATAGAATAGTTACCGAATGACGACCTATACTATCTAATCTTCACAAAGATCTTCAGTATACGGATCATCTCTTCATCTTGATCACAAAGATCCTCCATCTTGAGTCTTGTGTTATTTGAAGTAGATCTTGCTTGAATTGTTTCTTTAAAGTTATAACCAACACTACAAGAAAACAGCGTTCACGCGACCGATATTAGCGACTGATTTCAGTCGCCAAAAATAAATTTGGCGACTGAAAACAGTCACCAAGGCCCAGTCGACCAAGGCCCAGTCGCAGGCCTTAGTCGCCAAATAAAATTCGGGCGACTGAATTCGGGCGCCAAATTTGGCGACTGAAGTAAGGGTCGCCAAATTGCCAAAATAGCGGCTGAAAACAGTCGCCCAATTTGGCGACTGAATGACAAAGTAGTCACCAATTTGGCGACTGATGTGAGTCGCCCTATTGATTGACATCAGTCGCCAATTTGGCAACTACTCTGCCATTCAGTCGCTAAATTGGCGACTGAAATCAGTCGCCAATTAGTCGCAAAATCAAATTTTATTTGTAAAAATACAGGGGGTTTGGCAACTGAAAACAGTCGCTAAAAGAACATTTCAGTCGCCAAAACCATTGTTTTATTGCACGAAAATTTCTGTTTTCATCCTGCCATTTCATTACCATACCATACCTGCAAGTACAATAGAAAAAAAACCACAATTTCACACATTTACAGCCGTTTCATTACCATACCATACTTGCAAGTACAATAGAAAACAACCACAATTTCACACATTTACAACAACACGATGAGAAACGAGAATCCTCATATATATCAAGAAAATCAAATCAAGTTTACAACTCTTGATAAAGGTTTACAAAACCAAGTTTAAACAACCACAATTAACAAGTTTCTAAACTAAAATCAAAAGCCAAGGAAACTCATATCGGCTTCGGCTTGCATACCACCACCTCCATTGCCTTCATCATAATCTCGCCGAAAGGGATTCGGACCTTGGTTGCAGTTGTTGAACATGGTTTCCATTGTTTTAAATTTTTCTTTCATTATCCGAACTTCCTCTTCCTTTTCGGGCGTTTTTTCTTCTTTCTTCATCAAGTTGGGCTTGGAGTTTACCTACGACTCCCGGCTCGTAAGTTTGTCTTGAGCTAGAAGGCATCCTTGCCCTTGGAGCTTGGTAGAATACATCCTTAACCAAGCCAATTCCGTACACATTCCCCTTCTTGAAACCCTTAACAAAGTCGAACCAAATCTCGTTATCGGGCTTCTCGGGTTGCCTCGCTTTCTCGGCAAAAAATGATTCCTACAAAATATAAACATTATGATTAAAAATAGCTACAAAATAAGATAAACATTCAAAAAAAATGAACTTATTGCAAAAATCTAAAAATGGTTTGAAACTTACATATAGTTCCTTATCTTTTGGCTTAACCCAATATCTTCTATTGTCTTGGAGTCGGGAATGGGTATCAAGCAAGAGCTCTGGAGCCGTGGGCGTGTTACCTTTTTTCTTCTTACCCTTCTAAAAGAAGAACGACTTGTATAAGAAGATTTTAATAATAAAAAGAATTTAAGTTATAATTTTCAAATTGACGAAAAAGTGGATTAAAATGTAAACTTACACCCAAAACTAGGTCCAAGAAAGATCTAGATCCTCAGTGATGTGAAGGCTCAGTCGCTCCATCTTTCTTTCCTCCTCTTTTATTTATAGATGCTTGAGCCGACTTAGCCAAAAACTCCGGAGTTTCACGGTATTTAAGCATTTCTTCATATGCACCACCTACAATTTAAAATAGTATTATAAAATATGATAAATTGTGTTAAATTATAACTATATACAAATAACTAAAAAAATTAAATAACTCTCATATTCTCCGTCTCCTTCTTCGTCTTGACAACCTTACACATGTTCTCCCTTAACCGTTATGTGAATGTCTCATTGTACCTTTGACGTACAATATACTCTAATCCCGCCGGCCAGTCAAATGTTTTCTACAAAAAAAAAGGTAAGTATTAGTAAAATAAATTAATAATTGAAAATTATAATAATATAACAAAATATAAACAAAAATATACCCTAAAGTTATTGAACCATTCCTCTTTTTGTGTGGATGTAGCCTTTGTCCAACAAGTAGGAGCAACCCCCGTCATCTTCATCTTTGTACTTTGAGTACAACCTCGTACAACCTTTTGAGACGAAAACCTGAAAAATAATATAAATATATATATTATGGACAATTATGCATTTATGTTAAATAGTGTAAAATAATTATAAAATAATAAATTAAAGACATTGGTCGTTGTCTTACCAAAAACCCGCGGGATCAAGTATCATCTTCCCGTCCGAGGTGAACTGGATCTCCGATGCCTGATCAGAGGACTCATCGTCATTGGTCGATTCCTCAACCACCGGACCCTGATCAATAACTTCCATATCCACCTCGTCAACTGAAGAAGTACTATGTCTTCTATTTAAACCGCCGCCACGTTGTCTACCTCGACCTCCCGCCATCTACAATTACACAAATATAATTATTAGAAACTGTTAATAACATAAAAAAAACAAATCAAATAAAAACATAAACCCGTCAACTAATTCATTATCACTATCATCATAAACTGTTAATAACATTAAAAAAACATAAACATAAACTGTTAATAACATAAAAAAAACATCAAATAACATAAAAAAAACTTGATATATATATATATATATAGGCGGGATCTCGTGAGTTTGGTTCTTACGGTGAGTTGGTACACATAAATCTCAGTCATTGGATCAACAAAAATGAAGGGCTGAGATTGGATGCCATAAAATTAAAATAACACAAAACCAAAACCCAAAAAAACAAAAGCACAATCTCAAGCCAAAAACGCATCAGATCAAACATGATTTTTCTCTCCAAAATCTCTCTTAATTATAAAGCGTCAAAATGCCATGTAATAAAACCCTAGAAATTTGGCGGGGAATTGCGTAGCAACAATATGAATTCAGCTTCCCAATTAATCAAACCAATTGATTTCAGTAAGCTAATTCAACCATCGATTGCGACAATATTCTTTGTTCTTAACTCAAGAAAATGATGGCCAACATCATCTGATCGCATTTGTTACGATTGAAAAGAATATTTAGGAGAGATTGGCTGATAAAAAAGGTGATTATCAACTGTTTTTCGGAAGCTCGGCGACGGAGGTGAGCCATACCGTCTGATGGTGAAGTTAGGCTTATAATTGGTTGATTCCTAGTTGTATACTTTTTGGAGTTGTTATGAGATACAAATTTAGATTGGTTCAAATAATATAAGATGATTCTGGTTTACTAGTAAATTAAGGAATTTGTGTGTTAACAATGATATATTTATTGATATTTGTCTAACATAGAAAAACAGTTCAATGAATTTGTGAATGGTGGTGATGCAATTGAATATTTGAATAAATGATGATGATGGTCTGCCAAGAAAATGCTAGTAGGGGAGTAGCAAAATAAGGGACTTTGATTTTATGAGGTCAAAGGTTGACTTTACTACACCTTTAAATTTCCATTGGTACTCCTTTAAATTTTCATCGGTTTCTCACTTTATCTCATTTTGAATTTACTCCCCCTTGACTCGTCGAAGTAAGTTACACTGGAGTAACAACACGGTAGCATTGGAGTAACATAAAAGTAAAATAAGAGTAACATACTAACAACACAATAAGACAAGAATAATATTGGAATAACACGTGATAACAAAAAAAATAACATAAGAACAGCACTTGAACAACACGATAAGAAAAGAATAATTTCGGAGAAAAAACATGATAACACAAGAATAACACTAGAGTAACATCACAGTAACACAAGAATAACACGTGACAAAAAAAAAGTAACAATAGTAACAACACTAAGAATAACATATAAGTAACAACATGATAACACAAGATTAACACCGGAATAACAACACAATAACATAGGAATAACACGTGACAAAAAAACGAAGTAACACAATAGTAACAACACCAAGAATAACATTTGAGTAACAACATGATAACACAAGAATAACACTGGAGTAACAACACAGTAACACAAGAATAACACGTAACAAAAAAAAAGTAACATAATAGTAACAACACGGTAACACAAGAATAACATCGGAGTAACACAAGAATAACATCGGAGTAACAGCACAATAACATCGGAGTAACAACATGGTAACACAAGAAAAAACTGGAGTAACACCACGATAACACAAGAATAACACGCGACAAAAAAAAAGTAACATAAGAGTAACAACTATAATTAAAAAAACGTAACATAGTAACTTTAAAATAACGCACTTTGAAAAAAAAACCTAAAAGTAACACGGGAATAACACGTGGTAACAAAAAAATTAAGTACAAATTAAATAATCGTGAGAACGTAAGAGTAACACTAGAATAACACTGCCAGAATTAAAGTATCATGAGAACATAAGAGTAACTTTTGTTATTCTATGTTACTCTTGGCAGTCTTGTGTTATTGTATGTTATTTTACTTCATGTGTTAAATCATATGTTACTCTTGTTTTATTTTGTGTTACTCTTGTGTTATTTCGTGTAACTTTATCTTTACTTTTTGTGTTACTCTGGAGTTATTCTAATTATTATGGGTTACTTTTGTCTTATTTAACAACGTTCAGTTGCTAGCCATTAAGATTATGTACTTGTCTCAAATAGCGTGTAAGATCAAAGGATTTCGGGCTTCAACAAGAATAAAATCGATCGGTATTTGAAATTTCTTAAATTTGTCAATTCGGTACTCTTTTATTGTATAACTTACAACGCCATTTAAATGTGACTTCAGAAGTGTTACCTTCTTTTTTTATTATTAAAAAGACATGTATAAGCCTAAAATCATGAATCATCCCAACATTTAAAGGTCTAGACTAGAAAACCACCCCTTTGGTCTCATGTTCCATTACGCATAACACATTGCATATGTTGGCAATTGACATTTTCAAGAAAACAAAACCACTGAAAACAGAAGGGGGCCCCTCCAAAGGTAACAAAAGTGTAGATGAATCTATTTCCTCAGTTGGTCTCTCTTGTGACGGTCACAAGCTTGTGACGGACTAAATGTGACCATTTTATAATAAAATGTAATCATCCATAAAATATTACCAGTCATATAATGGTTACATTTTCCATAAAAATGGTCACATTTGCTCCGTCACAAGCTTGTGACGAGAAGTGCCCGTCACAAATGAGAATTTGTGATATTTTCTCGGGAGCAAATGAACAATCAAAAGTAGTGGCTCCCATGTTCTCAGTTAAGCAAAAATCCCTCACAACAAGATTAAATGATACGAAGGAAGATGGTTGCGCCTCTGGCATTTACGTAGGCAAAAAAGCCTCATCGTGAGGTGATTTCACCGTCGACAATGATGGTCGCTGATGTTATGTTGATGTCGGCATCAACGAGTGCGGGGTGTTGAAGATGAGGATGGAGGAGAAAGAAAGTTTTATGAGAGTTATTTGTAGTGGTGATCGATGTAGTTGAAGGCAGGATAGTCATGAGAGGAGAGAGAAAGATGGTGGGATAATTTATGAGTGATGATATGAATGAGTGAAGGACGGAACATATATTAAATCTAGACCATAGGTCTTATATAATCCTGTGGTTCAGATTTGTGAGTACCAACTCACCATAAGAAATAGACTCACAAGAACCCAATTCTATATATATATATATATATATATATCTTTACCCCAATTAATCATCATCATCAAAGTCGTCATCATCATCATCACCATCTGATTCATTATCATCATCACTATCACCACCACCATCACCGTCAACTTGACCATCACCATCCTCGTTTTCCAAATCCTCACCCTCTTCATTTCCATTCTCATAAATGATTTCATCAGGTGGAGACAACATAAACCCGCTAGATACTATTTCTTCTTGAAAAAAAGTTGTATCTACTTGTGAGCGTGCTTTTGTCTTAAAGATTGCACACCACTGCTTTTGATTTCTATCATTCTTCGTGCTTGGATAAGAAGCGAAATATACTTGATTGGCTTGATGTGCGAGTATAAATGGATCATATTTTGAGTATGTCCGGGTATGATTCACTTCGACGAGTTTATAACGTTCATGAACTTTCATACCGGCCACAGAGTTATCCTTCCATTCACACTTAAATAAGACAGTTTTATAAGAACGCTCACGCCCATTATAGCTCAACTCAACCTCAACTATACCATAGTATTCGTTGTCATCAAGAGAAGAAATAGTAACACCATAATTGCACCTAGCCTTATCTGTACCGTAGTTGAATGTATGAAAATTAAATCCGTTGACCGAGTAACGATTCCACGTTTTAACCATTCGTGAAGGACCAAAGGCCAAAGTCCTTATCAAATCATCTTGGATATTTAACTCAATTACATGGTTCCGAAACCATGCTGCAAATTGGTCCTCATGTTTACTCCAATCATCATCTCTACTCACATTAGGATGTGCTTTAATGAAATCATTCACAAACTTCGTTTCATATGATTCCAAAATCTCACAATTAGAAAGAACATAAAGATGAGCACGATCATATTCTTTGTCATCCAAATATCTTGTTCCCCCAATTGATTAACAACCCTCATCATCATGCATTTGGAAAAACTCGGGTAAACTTGTCTCAAGTTCATCCGCTTTATCAACACTCAAGTATTTTGCTTTTGTTTCTATATGTTTTTCAAAGTAAAGAGAGCAAAAATTTGCAATCTCTTCCGTTAAATACGCATTGCATATAGAACCTTCAACCCGAGCTTTGTTACCAATTTTCTTCTTCACGTGATTAAGAAACCTATTCAATAATTGATGGGATTAATAGTTGTTAAGACTAGTATATAAATATTAAATCAATTATATAGTGCGATAATAATTATAATTTAATTACTAGTTAGCTCTTACCTTTCAAATGGATACATCCACCTATATTGGACGAGGCCTCCAACTTTGGCTTCGTAAGGCAAATGTATCGGTACATGCTCCATGGAATTAAAAAATAATGAAGGAAATATCATCTCGAACTTACACAATATCTCTGGTATTTGCTCCTCAAGACGAATCATGTCATCAACACATATTGAAGACGAACATAAATCTCCAAATAATTGACTTATCTCAACAATTGCATTCCACACGGGAGTGGGGAGGAGATGTCTCAAAGATACAGGTAATAATCGTTCCATGAAGATATGACAATCATGACTTTTCAAGCCTTGCAACTTTAGCTCCTTCATATCAACACATCGACTAAAATCGGATGCATATCCGTCAGGAAATTTTAACTTTGTTAACCACTCACATAATACCTTCCTTTGTGCTTTGTCAAGTGTAAAAATAGATTTTGGCTTAGACTCATCGCTACGAATGTGAAGTTTGGGACGATGACAAATTGTCTTCAAATCTTCTCGTGATTTAAAAGTATCACAAGTCTTTCCCTTTACATCCATAACCGTGTGAATCAGTTGCTCAGAGAAGTTCTTTTCTATATGCATTACATCCAAATTGTGCCTAATTAACATCGTCTTCCAATAACGAAGATCCCAAAAAATGTTTCTTTTAAACCCACCAATTTTCTTCTTTTTCAGCTCATCCGTCTCTGCTTTAGTACAATCAATAGTACGTGACAAATCACAAACCATATCCCACACCTTATCCCCCGAAAGTCGATCTAAAGCATGATTCCGCTCCACTTTACCTTTTCTGAAAGCTTTTTTGTTCCTCCTAAAGGCATGCCCCTCCGGTAAGAATTGTCTATGACAATCAAACCAACTCACGTTTTTGGAACAAGGAAGCGAAAATGCTTTGCTTTGGTACATGCAACAAGGACATGCCTTTTTTCCCGCGATAGACCATCTAGATAGCATACCGTAGGTGGAAAGATCATTAATGGTCCACAACAATGAAGCTCTTAGTTGAAAATTTTGCTTTAAAGACACATCATATGTTTGCACACCTACTTCCCACAATTGTTTCAATTCTTCCACCAAAGGTTGCAAATAAACATCTAAGGCGGTTTTTGGATTATCAGGACCAGGATTAATTAGTGACAACAAGATGAATTGTTTTTTCATACATAACCAAGGTGGTAAGTTGTATGGAGTGACCATTACGGGCCAAGAAGAGTACTTTCTACCAAACTGACCGAATGGAGCAAAACCATCCGTACACAGGCCAAGTCGCACATTACGGGGTTCCTCAGCAAAGTCGGGATAAAGCATATCAACCCGCTTCCATTCCTCTCCATCACTCGGATGACACATCTTTCCCGGAGTACGAGGATTTTCCTTATGCCATCTCATTTACTCGGCAATGTTTTTGGTAGCAAACATTCTTTGAAGTCTAGGAGCTAGAGAAAAGTAAGTTACGGGGTTTTCGGTTATTGGTTTCTTACTCTTTTCACCTCTCTTTTTTTCATTCTTTCCTTTTTTACCTTTCAAGACAATACTTCCCTCAATTGTCTTATATTTAGCCTTTTGACATTTACTACACTTGTCAAGCAAGGCATCATCCTTCCAAAAGAGCATACATCCATCCTTACATGCATCAATCTTGTAATGCGGAAGTTGTAGACATTTCACTACTTTTTTGGTATTGTAGAATGATCGGGTCATGACATTATTACCGGGGATAACATCCTTAATAAAAGAAGCATAGCCATCAACACAATTAAATGGCAAATTGTACTCACATTTCAAAGTTACTATCATAGAGGCGGCTTCTAACAATGACATTTTTCTCCCTTCATATAATGGTTTTTCACTCGCCTTTAACATGTCAAAAAAGGTTTTTGCTTGTGGGTGCGCTTCTTCTTCATTCATTGGTATATGATCATTATTGAAAATATTAGACTCAAAGGCATCAACTACCATATCTCTATATGGGTTCTCATTTTGTGGGATTTGAGATTGTTCGGGAACTGAAAAATAAGATTTTCCATGAGAAATCCAATTGTAGTACTTTGGACAAAATCCATTTGTATAAAGATGTTCTTGAACATCTATGTCATGTAGATATTTCATGTTTTCGCATTTAATACAAGGACACCTAAGTTTGTTTACTACTAAATCATACTCATCTTGTTATTTAGCAAATTCAAGAAACTCGGCAACCCCCTTTATAAATCTAGCGGTAGGACGTCTTTTCTTATCAAGTCTTTCTTCGTACATCCATGTACGTTCCAACCTCTTCATTTTAATCTAAACATTAATCCACACAACAATAATTACAAATAATCCAAACAACAACATTGATTATCAATTATTACTACCACTAATAACATATCTCTTATCAATAATAAACCAAACTACAATATTGTCAACATGGATACTAACTATACTAAAATTAACATATCACTAATTAAACTACTATCATTCTAAATAATAACATTATCAACATGGATACTAAACAACTATCAAACTAATATTATCAACATGGATATTTGTTATTAACAATATACTAACATTACACAATACTTGACATTTTACTAATTAAATCAATACGTTCGACATACGATGCAATAATAACATAATACATACACATTTTAATTATAAAATACTAACATTATACTCCCTCCATCACAATTATTTATTTGCCTTTTGATTAAAACAACCCTAAAAAAGAATTTAAAGGGCAAACAAATGAATAAGACGAAGGGAGTACTAACTTTCTACCTTCAATAATACTCTCATTTATACTAATTTAGTCAATCAACAATCCTAACATCATCAAAAACACCAATACATTGTCAATTACAACCACAATTAACATAATGTTAACAATTTCACAAAACCCCCAATTTATATAAACCCTAACCATCAATCTACACAAACCCTAACTAACTAACCATTAGAACTTTGTAAGCATCAAAAACTATACATAAACATCATAATACTAATTACAATCATAAAATAAACAAACAAAACAAAAATTAAGCTAAGGAATTAAATTTAAGAGAGCAAAAGACGCACCTAAGGAAATGAAGGGGAATAGAACAAGAGATGGTCGTAGTATGGTGGTGAGGACAGTGGTGAGGTCGGTGGTCGGAGAAGCGGCGGTGGGATCGGTGGTGAGGATAGAATAAGAGTCGTCGTCGTCGCCGTTTGCGTCTGATTTTTTTTTTTTGTTTTTGTAAAGTATAAGGAATGAAACACAGCCGTTTGCGAATTCTGCTATGTACTAGAGAGTTTGGCGACTGATTTTGGTAGTCGCCAAATTGACGACTGAAATCGGTCGCCAAAAGGCCTTTTCAGTAGCCAATTTGGCGACCACTTTCGATCGCCCGTGTTTTTTTCAGAAAAATTTAGGGATTGTTTTAGTCGCCAATTTGGCGACTACTTTCGGTCGCCCGAGTCATTTTTCAGTCGCCAAATTAGCGACTACTATGATCAGTCGCTTTAATATAGTCGTCTGAAACTAGAGTTCTTGTAGTGCAAGGTAGCTATAACTTTGCATATGAACTTCCAAAGTTATTCCTGAAGTTCTTATAACTTTGTCTCACAGAACTTGTCAAAGTTATGTCTGAAGTTCTTATAACTTTGATCTTCTTTCTCATAATTGTGGTTAGCTATGATAAGACTAAAGCACACAATTACATGCATATGATATATAATGTAAAGCACATTATCAAGTAAACACATGTCATTATCAAAACTATAAAATAGGTCCAACATCAGCCTATAAATCTGACTGGCGACTGAAAGTGATCGCCAAATGGTCTATTCGGTCGCCAATTTGGCAACTGAAAATGGTCGCCCGTGTTTTTTAACAAAACTCTCATAAGACTTCAGTCACCAAATTGGCGACTACTTTCAGTTGCCCGATTATTTTTTCAGTCGCCAATTGGTCGACTACTTTAGTCAGTCGCCTTATTATAGTCGCCCGAAACCAGAATTCTTGTAGTGTTATACTCTTATATTGTTATTATGGTAATGTTATTCTCATACCCGGCATAACAAATATATATTTCATGATGTTATATGCTCGCTTATTATCGTTTTGATGTGATATGGCTGGGAGAACCCCGAGTTACTCCCCACTGATTGTGGCATTCATGTTTAATGAATGAATAGGTACAAGTAGGTGCTACATCGGGTGAGATTAGTGTGAGCTAGCGAGCGTCGTTCTACGATGATTTACCTTTAGTTGTTTAGACTCTTATATTCTTGGTATTATTGTATAATTTTCGGGATTGTCATCCCCCTTGTGGTTGCTCGTCGACTCTATTCGACTTTACTACTTCGTTTATTTACTTTTAACCTTGTCTTATGATAAAGTTACCGCGAAACGTCTTTCAAAAGTTTTAAAAATCCTCTAAATACCGCATATTACTTTTTTACTTTTATGTTTTCGCGAAGGTTGCCACAACGGGTCTCACTAATGCGCATTTCGAAAACCTTCCCAGGAGGTCACTCATCCTAAATCTACTCACATCTAAGCACACTTAACTATGGATTTCTTTGGCATGGATAACAAGAAAAGAAAGTTCACTATTTTTTATATGAGTAGTTTTTCAATCATTATAAGTGCTAGTCATTTAAGCTTATTAATGGATATCTTTAGAGACACCCTACACATGGAGTATTACAATTAGTGCTCTAGTGAGTAGGTTTATTTTCTAAGAGGTAGGTTTGCTTTCGGGTGTTAAAAGTGGTTCTTTCATGTGAGCCGAGGGGCAGGAGAAGAGTATCGGTGCGTTGGAATTGGATGCTTGAAGGGGTAATGAGGATGATTGTGTTAGTTGGGATAATGTAGTTAGTTAATTAAGTGGTAAGAGTGAAAAGAATAAAAGGAAAAGCTTAAGTGTGCAACGAGGGTAGTAGCATAGTATATTACTACTAAGGAATGATGTCAATTGGATACACAATTTCTTTTGTTGCATGTTGAGTTGATGTTTTACGAGTTACAAAAATGAGGTTCTTGATGGTGGAAATTAGTTTTATGTTGAGTAGTTTTATTTTCTTACCGATAAGGTCGCTTTTGGGAGCAGAGTGGATGTTTTATGTAAGTCATGGATATGAGCATAGGTAGAGGTGGTTGTTTCAATTCTATTAGTAATTTAGTTAGTTACGTGGTAATTAAGGGTTAGTAATTAAGGTGGAATTAAGTTGGCTTTGAGGAGGGTGATTAGGAGATAATTTTATTAAATATTTACCTCTTGCTAAAAACTCAAAAATCTATCAAATGTCAAGAACATATTAAATAAGGAGTAATATATAAAACTAAAAAACAATGAACCAAAAATTAACTTCTTGAATATCATATCAAATGAATACATATTATTTATTTATCATGCTTTTGATATAAAAATAAAAAGAGAGTAGACGTGTATAAGTTATATGTGATGCATGAAATATGAAGTGAACTAAAATACAAATGGAGTGTCATTTTTGTTTTGTTTTACTTATTAAACCTCTCAAATAACAACAATGGTTGTTAATCAAATTATATTAGCATTGAAATTGTCCTACAACCCTTTACACGATAAAGACTAAAACGTTCCTAAATATTTAGTCAATTATTTAGAATTCGTGCAATGGGCGAGTAGAGTACTTTATATAAGTGATAGCGTATTCATAGGAAAACATTGAAGAATCCTGCAACATTTCTTTGATAGAACTCTCAAAACAAAACTTGATGATAGTGAAAACATATTACTCCCTTTGTCCCGGTCAATAGTTATCTATTGTTTTTGGCGGCACATGGGTAAGGAAAAATTGATGAGTGAAATTGGAGCGCACAAAATACCCAACTTACGAATACATGGCACATTTAAAGTATACAAATATAGAAATAGATAACTATTGAGCCCATAAAAGAAAATAAATAACTAATGACTAAGACAGAGAGAGAGAGTACATTAGATTAACACTTTGTATCCATGTGTGATACTAGTTATCTACCCAAGAAGAATAGGTAAGGGCATTGTTTTGCTTGGTTAAGGAGTTGGTATGAATTTCTGTAATATAAATCTTTACCTTGTACATTCGTGAGTGTTGGCAGTGATGGTTTATCAAAAGCCAAAAGTCAACTTTTCTCATTGTTTGATATCCCATATTGGTGGGAAAATTTCTTTCCCTCTTTTTTATAAGACTACTTGTCTTTGTAGTGTTCAATAGAATTAACAAGAGGGTTTTGTTGAGAGTATTGGGCTTGTGGATTTGGGTCCTTACACAAACTCGCGCGCGCGCCGGCCTTGCTCGGCTCGGGTTTGGGTTTGGGTAGAGCACCTGCGGTGCGGGCCTTGGCCCACTTTTAACCATTTGGACCTGTGTGTGTGCTTTGTATTTTGTCTACATTCTGTGTATCGGATTTGAATTTGTATTGTATAACAGTCAGTCAAATATGAATGTTACTGGCGGAAACTAAGGAGGCTAATTAACTCCATTAATCACGCCTTTGACCGTGATTAAGTGGAGCATTTTTGGCTCCTTTTGCTGGTATATTTTCTGTTATAAATAGACAGCCTTCCAGTTCAGAAAAACACAACACAAGATCATAACACAATGCTCTCTCTCAAACTCTCTCTTCTTCTTCTTTGCTACTGTTGAATTATGGGTACAGTTTCTATTTGTTCCAAGGTTTCTTTACACGAGTGGTCGTGTGCGGGAGTCACAGTGTTAACCTTTGGGAACTACCGCCATGAGGCGATTACCAATGAATCCGTGCCGATATAGTTTTCAAGTCTGTGGCTTCATTACCACGGCACTGCCTTTCTTTACTGTTTCGATAAGTTCTATCTTACCCTTCATTGTTACGTCTTTATTTTACCAACAATTTGAAAACTATATATTTATGTCGTAACAATGGCTGTAATTTCGAGTAAGACGATCCCATACTAGTCTGAACTGGAACCTTTAGATCGTCAGAATTATAAGAGGTGGTCTCTAAAATTGCTTATGTTTTTCGAACAACTTGAAATTGATTATGTTCTGTTTAATGATCCTCTTGTGCCCGTAACCTTAAATGTTGTAGAGGCTACCCCTCCCACGGCTTCTGTTGTTAGGTCAAATGAGGAAACTGTTAAGAAACATGATAAGGATAACAAAACTGCTAAATGTCATCTCCTTAATCACATGTCTAATACTCTTTTTGACTTATTTATGGTCCATAAATCTGCTCAAACCATTTGGGAGTCTTTAGAGAAAAAATATGGGGCTGATGATGCGAGTAAAAAGAAGTAAGTTGTCGGACAGTGGCTTCTATTTCAAATGGTAGATAGCAAACCTATTATCGACCAAATTCATGTTTATGAGAACTTGTGTGTTGACGTTGTTAATGAAGGTATGAAATTAGATGAGATCTTTCTAGCTAATGTGTTGCTAGAGAAATTTCCCCCCTCTCCTGGAATGAGTATAGGAACCATTTGAACACAAGAAAAAAGATTTGTCCCTACAAGAACTAATAGATCACATGAGGACTGAGAAGGCTAACCGTCTCAAAGACAAATCTGTCCAGTTGTCTCTTACTAATACTAAGGCTAATCTCGTTGAAACTGGTGGGTCTTCAAATGGAGATAGGTTCAAGGGTAAGGGAAAGGCTAAAGCTGGTCAAGGTCAGTCTAAGGGTCAGAATGCTAAGAAATCGGGTCAAGGGAAATTCACCAAACCTACTGGTAAGATCCATAAGCCAAATCAGAATCAAGTGTGCTATGTATGTGGAAAACCGGGTCACTTACCAGTGTCCTCAAAAGAAAGTTGTTGAAGCTAATGTTGCTGAGAAAGATGACATTATTTCTGCTGTGGTGGTTGAGGCAAATTTGGTTGCAAATGCTAGTGATTGGATTCTGGATAGAGGAGCTTCGACGCATCTTTGTGCTAACAAGAAGCTGTTTGCTGAATTCGAAGATGTGGCTGATGGTGAATGTGGCTACATGGGTAACTCCTCTTCTGTTGTGATCACAGGAAAAGGCAAGATATTTCTCAAACTGACCTAGGGGAAAACTCTTGCTCTTAATAATGTTTTGTATGTTCCTACCTTGCGTCGAAACCTCGTGTCTGGTGCCTTATTAAACAAAGCTAGTGTGAAACTTGTTTTTGAGGCTGAGAAGGTTGTAATATCGCGCAATGGGGATTTTGTGGGCAAGGGTTATCTTTGTGGGGGGTTTATTTGTTTTAAATGTTGATTCTTCTATCATTAATAATAATGCTTCTACTTCTGCTTATATCGCTGAGTGTATTGATGTTTGGCATGGTAGATTAGGTCATGTGAATGTTGATTCGATTAAAAAGCTTAGATCTTTATCGCTTATTTCATCACTATCTACAGATTTTTTTGAAAAATGTGCTAGTTGTGTTGAGGCTAAATTTACTAAAAAAAAACCCAGTAAACCTGTTAAAACTAGATATACAAATCTTCTTGAACTAATTCACAGTGACTTAGCTGATTTTAAAAGTACTATGAGCAGAGGAGGTAAACATTATTATGTCACCTTTATAGACGATTGTTCTAGATATACTAAAATGTATTTACTTAGACATAAAAGTGAAGTTGAGGACATGTTTATAAAGTTTAAAGCTGAGGTAGAAAATCAACTTGATAGAAAGATTAAAAGCGTCAGGTTTGATCGAGGTGGTGAATATGGTTCTAACTATCTAGTAGATTTTTTTGATAAAATTGGATTAATTCATGAGACCAGTCCACCTTATTTACCTCAATCAAATGGAATAGTTGAACGTAAAAATAGAACTTTCAAAGAAATGATGAATGCTATGCTTTTAAGTTCTACCCTTTCCGATGATATGTGGGGGGAAGCGGGGCTTCGGCTTGTCATATTCTTAACAAGGTACCACACAAGAAACTAGACAAGACACCTTACGAGATATGGAAAGGTTATACTCCCAACCTGAATTTTCTTAAAGTGTGGGGGTGTTTGGCTAAAGTAGGCTTACCTAGCTTTAAGAGGCCTACCATAGGACCTAAGACTTATGATTGAGTTTTCATTGGTTATGCTCAAAACTGTTCTGCGTGTAGATTTATGTCATTGAGTGACCGTTCTATTTCTGAGGCTAGAGACGCTGAATTTTTTGAACATGTTTTCCCTTTAAAGAAAGATGTTGTATCATTGCATGATGTTCCTGTTTTGCATGTTAATCCTGTTGATAGTTCTATGCATGCTAGTAGTAGTACTTTTGTTGATCATGCAGTTGAACCAAGAGGGAGTAAGAGGCCTAGAGTTGAAAAAAACTTTGGGAATGATTTTGTTAGAACTTTTTTAATTGATAACGCATGTGATGATTGTGCTTGTGATGAACTTATTTCTGTTTTTCTAATGGAAGATGATCCAAAAACTTATCTTCATGCTATGAGATCAATTGGTGCTAAATTTTGGAAAGAAGCTATTAAAAATTAACTTGATTCTATTGTTTCTAATCAAACTTGGGAGTTGACTGATTTGACTAAGGGTAGTAAACCCATTAGTAGTAAATGGATTTTTAAAAAGAAATTTGGACCCGATGGTACAATAGAAAGGTTCAAGACTACACTTGTGGATAGAGGGTTTACACAAAAGAAAGATATTGATTATTTTGATACTTACTTAACTGTGACTAAAATTTCGACTATTAGAACTCTTATTGCTTTAGCTGCTATTCATGATCTTGTTATACATCAAATGGATGTATTAACTGTTGTTTTGAATGATGACCTAAAGGAAGAGATCTATATGTGTCAACCCGAGGAGTTTATGGTAAAAGGTCAAGAGAGTAAAATGTATAGAATGAGAAAATCACTATATGGTCTCAAACAAGCACCTAAACAGTGGTATGAGAAATTTCACAACACTTTAATTGATGATGGCTATATTACTAACAATTCTAATTCGTGTGTGTATTCTAAACTGTTTGGATCAGATTGTGTGATTATATGCTTATATGTTGATGACATGCTTATTCTTGGTAGTAATTTATTTGTTGTGAATAAAACCAAACAATTTTTGTCGTCATGATTTCAGATGAAAGACTTAGGGAAGCTGATGTTATTCTTGGAGTTAGAGTTACTAAAACCTCAAATGGAATATCACTAAGTCAATCTCATTATGTTGAGAAAGTGTTGAAGAAATTTGATAGCTTTGATGTTATACCTGCTAGGACTCCTTATGATGTTAGCGTATCTTTGTGTAAAAACTTGGGTGATAGTGTCTCCCAAGAAGAGTATGCTAAAATTATAGGAAGTGTGATGTTTCTTATGAACTGCACTCGACCAGTCATTGCTTTTGCGGTTAGTAGACTGAGTCGGTATACACATAACCTTAGTGCTGAACACTGGAATGCACTTCGTCGCTTACTTAAATACTTGAAAGGAACAATTGACTTGTCTTTGCATTATGATAAATTTCCTGTTGTGTTAGAAGGATATTGTGATGCAAACTGGGTTTCGGGTAATGATAAAATCTGTTCCACTAGCGGTTATGTGTTCACCCTAGGCGGAGGTGCTGTATCATGGAAGTCTGTGAAACATACTTGTATAGAACGCTCTACTATGGAGTCTGAGTTTATTGCTCTTGAGTTGGCAGGTCAAGAAGCATAATGGCTGAGGAATTTACTAGCAGACGTGCCAATGTGGGGGGGACAGGTTACACCAGTTTCCCTACACTGTGATTGTCAGGTAGATATCAGTGTTGCTAAGAATGATGTCTATAATGGTAAGAGACGACATATTCGAATCAGGCACGGTGTGGTAAAACAACTCCTGAAAAATGGAGTGATTGCTTTGGACTATGTAAGGTCCGAACGCAATCTTGTTGATCCCTTCAAAAAGGAGTTAACAAGGAGATTAGTCCATGAGACGTCGAGGGTAATGGGGCTTAAGTCCATAAGTCAAGATTGAGTGATTTTTGATGGATTCCATAGATTCCATTCCTATGGCGCTTGACGGTCCATAGCATTTTTGGTGGTGCTTTTGAGACGCACTTGACGGTCCTATGGGAGTGTGATGGTCTAGCCACCATCTATGTGAGAATATACCAATTCGCGCTAGAGCACTCACCTAAACCAGGGTCAACGCGTGGCTTTAAAAAGCGTTGCACTATGAATCACGGAACAAAACAGTCTTGGAAGGTATGATATGTGTTGTGGGGGTCTCAACCGAAGCCCAACAAGGAATTCAAATCGAAAGATATTCACTTGTTGAAAATAAGTTGTTGTCTCATCTCACTAATACATCAATTCAAGTCGAAAGACATTGAACGTTTAAGTATCCACCCTTCCTTACCCAGAAATTCTTCCTTAGCTCTTTCTTCGCCATCAATGGGGGGTTGTTGGCAGTGATGGCTTATCAAGAGCCAAAAGTCAACTTTTCTCATTGTTTGATATCTCACATCGGTGGAAAAATTTCTTTCACTCTTGTTTATAATATTACTTGTCTTTATAGTGTTTAATAGAGTGAACAAGAGGGTTTTGTTGAGAGTATTGGGCTTGTGGGTTTGGGTCCAAACACACGCGCGCGCACCGTCTCGGCTTGGCCCGGCTCGGGCTGGGGCTCGGGTTTGGGTAGAGCACCTGCGGTGCGTTCATTGACCCACTTTTAACCTTTTGTACATGTGTGTGTGCGCTTTATATTCTTTCCACATTCAGTGTATCTGATTTAAATTTGTATTGTATAACAGTCAGTCAAATATGACTGTTGCTGGCGGAAATTAAGGAGGCTAATTAACTCCATTAATCACGCCTTTGACCTATTTTAAGTTGAGCGTTTTTTGCTCCTCTTGCTAGTCTATTTTCTTTTATAAATAGACAGCCTTCCAGTTCGTAAAACACAACACAAAATCATAACACAATGCTCTCTCTCAAACTCTCTCTTCTTCTTCTCTGCTTCTGTTGAATTCTGGGTACAGTTTTTGTTTGTTCTAAGGCTTCTTTACACGAGTGGTCGTGTACGGGAGTCACATTGTTAATCTTAGGGTACTACCGGCGTGAGGCGATTACCACCGAAGTCGTGCCGATATAGTTTTCAAGTCGGTGGCTTAATTACCACGGCATTGCCTTTCTTTCCTGTTTCGATAAGTTTTATCTTACTCTTCATTGTTACGTCTTTATTTTACCAACAATGAGTTCAACAACGAATACATATAATCAGTCGCAAAGTAGATGAATTACTGTTGAACAAGTTGTTGGATATTTAAAGGAAGACAGACATCGGAGCCATTTATGCAACGAGATGCGATGACGGAGCATGTGGCTTGAGTGAGATGATAACCATCCCAAAAATAGTGCTTATTTGGGACTTCGCAAGGTTCTTCCCCTGGAATGCATGACAACGTCCCATTTCCCCACGATATGCAACACGGATTGCTACTGTCACTTAATCCTGCAAGTTTACATAGGTACAATAGTTTAGCATTTCGACAGCTATGTCTTTACGGTTTCCATTTATAAAAAACGAGCAATCACTAACAATTGAACAGTTTTATTTGCCTTTGTATTAAAAATAAAGATCATGGAGCTGCATTGAACTGAATGAGCATGCCCTACAATATCGTCATTTTACTAGATCACTACCGTCATTTTATCGACTGATGGAGTACTTTCATATTCAAAGGCATAATGTTTAATCAGCTATGTATCGTGACTTGTAGGAAAATGTTGGCGTACCGTAGTTTCCAGGATTAATGATAGCATCATAACCAAGTGAATGAGCATGCCCTACGATACAATGCGAGTCTTGGAGAGTAGAAGTCAAGTTCTTCATCATTAAACCAAGCATATCGTTGAAAATGGATACAATTTGATTTTTGTTATCATCACATTTTCCATTAGGCTTAACACGCCTAATTATTGATGGGACGCAACCGATTGGCCCAAGC
Source organism: Heliosperma pusillum (assembly GCA_022085475.1). Classification (NCBI taxonomy): domain Eukaryota; kingdom Viridiplantae; phylum Streptophyta; class Magnoliopsida; order Caryophyllales; family Caryophyllaceae; genus Heliosperma; species Heliosperma pusillum. The sequence continues at coordinate 12,880 of JAIUZE010014597.1, read as the reverse complement.
TCGAACACAACCAACTTTCTAGCTCCTAAACTGTATAGTTTCTATCCAAAAGAAATAAAGCAAAGGATTTAATCTGTTAGTAATAGTTAAAGCCGACAACCAATGACACCACCCAAACCGAAAACACGACACGAACCCGGCTCGAAATTATTAAGTTAGTAGAGGTTTGATGACCCATTTATGTAGTGGGTCACCCTGAACACGACACGATATTTAATTGAGTCGGGTTTGGGTTAAGCTTTCAAACAACGACACGAATGACCTATTTACTAAACTAATCCTAGTTTTCTTAATCCTCCGGGCTCCGGCACATAAATATATTTAAACTTTCCAATTATAGTAACATGACACGAACCCAACACGAAATTAACGGGTTAAGATTGAGGCTTGATGACCCATTTATGTAAGTGGGCCGACACGAAACTTAATTGGTCGGGTTTCGGTTGAAGAGTTCATGACCCATTTGAATGTGACACGAATACGAATCCGACACAACTTGATTTGTTTGCCAGTAATAGTTGGTGTGACTTACCATGCATAGTTGTAAGGTTGTTGAGTGTGAAACCGACCCAAATCATCTGGATTATCAACATGATTCATTTGTTCCACACTAATAACCCGTACAACAGTCTAAAATGATTATTTTTATTTGATAAATCAATAGGCATAGGTTACCTGCAGTTTTAGTGATAATGCATCAACAAGTAATTGGGCAAACTGTTGAGGATTGTAATTACGTCGTCTCGACAAAGGGAAGCTGCTGAAATAGTTATTGATGTAGTCATTATTTCCCACGGAAAACACGAATATGGACTTGGCCAAGTGTTGGGCAACCTCATTCGTTTTTTTAAGGTTTGAGGCCAAATGTGTTTGCACTGTCCTTTCAAACAGCTTCACTTGTACATCCAAATCCAAACATAATCCCTGCATTTTAATACTCCCAACTAATTATTACACCATCTTTAACTATATAATCCAGCCTATAAGTTCAAAATAGCGGTAGATTAGCTTCGGATCGAATTTTGATTTATTTATTTTCGAATTTATACGAGCTCAGTACAAATTTCATATTGGATATACGTTACCTATACATACTTTATGTCTTAATAAAACTGAGTATGGTCCCTATTAAAAACATCAACTTTGGCCTTCAAAAACCACATTTAGCCTAGGATTTTTAGGTGTGGTTGTGCTAATTGCCTTTAAAAACTACATTTTTAAAACCATTTAAACCCTATTAATCCTTGATTCTTCCTAGTCAAGATTTAGAGACTTGAAGGATAGAAAACGAAGTAACATTATATAGATGACACATTACATAATAAGATGAATTACTTTGCTTTTTATTACTATTGTATAGATAGATATAGATAGATAGAGATTTAAATATAAATTGGTGTTTTACTTTTATTAACAAATAAAAGGCAAAATTTACTATTATGCTTTAATTTGTGTTTAATGCTACAAATTTCCAACATTAGTTTTTAAAATAATTTCTAACAATAAAACTTAAAAATTTAAAATTTATTATTATACATTTAAGTTTAATTTTGATTAACTTTCTTAGCAAATAAAAAGCAAAATTTTAATAGTTGTTTAGTTGAGTTTTTTTCCAAATTGGGGTCATTTATAAAACAAATTAACAAAATGGGTTGGTTTTGAAAGTAATTATCATTTATGGGTCCACGTACGATCGGATTTGACGGAGCTGAGGGAAGGGTCCAAGTCGCTAAGGCCGAAGGCGACTTTAGTTGGGACCGCTCTCCCCCAAAGCGACTATATCACGTTTTGCCAAAAAATAAAATGAAAATTATGCTTGGACAGCGAATCGAACACACGCACTGCGCCAAACTTGCCCCACTTCCTCACCATTGCAGCAGCACCAACACTTAGTCAAATTTACTCGCTTAAAACACTAATTCAGAATGAAAGAAACAACAGTTGGTTTCCATAGATAATATATATAGAAGAGGGCAGATAATAACCATTAATAATGTATTGGTTGCTTGTTTAGTAATATGGGATAATGACCTGAGGTTTCAGGTTCGATCCTCCATGCTGCACTATTTTTGGTTATTTTAAAAAAAAATAAAAATATTGCAGTTCGCGTCAAGTCGCTGGCCGCCATAGCGACCTGACTTGTACCTGACTTGTACCTGAGGCCCCAAGATGTAGTCGCTTTGCGGAGAACGACTTGTATCCGAGGCTAGCTTCGGTGCTGACGTGGACCCATTTTGGGTAATTACTTTGAAACTAAACCCATTTTATTTATTTCTTTTGTTTTCAACCCCATTTTGAAAAAAAACTCTGTTTAGTTATTGTGCTTTAATTTGTCTTTAATGCTACAATTTTGTAATTTTTTTTTTAAATATTGAAAATGTTGTGGCATGATCTAAGGATGTAGAAAAGGTGAATGGTGAAATGTGATGCTTAGTCTAGCCTTTTTATATTATATATAGATATAGATATAGATAGATATAGATTTAAATGTAAATGGTGACCAACATATGTGTAATTTTGATAAATGGGTATTTTTTTCATTATAGGCGAGTCCCGCCAATTACTTCCACCACTACGGGTTCATAAAAAGTATGTATCATAAATAAAATGTTTAACATATTGAGTGCAAGTTTTTAAATTCTAAACTATTTAGTTTTTGTATCCAATGATAACCCTACTATTATGACTATACGACCCGTGCTTTTGTTGGAGCTAGTATCCTCCACAGTTAGTGCAATAACATAAATAAATCTGTGTAGGTTCACAGGGTATACTTTGTATAATAATCAGTTGATTAACGTTTATCAATAACGGTTGGCTTGCTAGATAAGTTTGACGTTATTGTCATACAGATGGCGGTGATCAACTGGTCCCTAAAAGTCACACCTAAAGGATGTGTTTGAGAGATGTGATTATTTGAGAAAATAATCATATTGATGCCCTATATGACTAAAAGGTTAGTCAGTGTATTTGACTAAAAGGTTAGTCAATGTGATGATGAGACGATTATTTAATAACGATTAAATAATATAAGCTGAGACGAATTAAAAGTAATTTGTAATTAAATATAAACTGTTGTATTTAATCAGCATATATATAATGTAAGCTTATGCGAATTAAAATGTTAATTCGTAATTGAATATAAAATGTTATATTGAATTAGCAAATTATAATTATACGGATAATTATAATTAACGTATATATTATACGATTGTCATATTAGATGTTATCAGACCGGTATTAATGTATCGACTACAAAATGTTGTATGGACATATTAATACATGACAACACAAATGACATTTATAATAATAATACACATTATATATTAAAGCGAATTTAACCGAAATAAAGTCCAGATTCACTCTGAAATTTTCGGTCAATGGGTAGTTATTTTGAGGAGAAAAATCTCCTCATAAAAACCCTATTGGAGCCGTGAGACAAGGAGGAAGTGAGGAAAAATTCTAACCCTAATTCATTTCTCACTTGTGCCTCCATCACTTCATATCACAAGATCAAAAAGTTAACAGTAACTTTTGACAAAAATATTCTAGCAAATTCAAGGGCATTTCTCATTCTATCTTGGGTGCTACGATTAGGAGATATCATCGTTTTGATATTGTTCTTAGGCCTTTATAGCAAGGACTAAAGGTTATTTCTAATCTCTTGTTTTGATGCATTTTCGTTTATGACTATTAATCATATAATCATAATTTCATTATAATCCTGTATGATTTAAAGGGAAGTATACGGATATTTTCCCACAAGTGGTATCAGAGCCTTTGGGCTATGAAATTGTTTATATGATTATCGTAAATATGAATTTGTATAATTCTTAATAAAAAAAAAAAAAATTAAATTCGGCAAAAGTTTTTTTGTGCCGTATGATTTTTTTTTTTTGGGATCCATTTTGATTCAAATATTGTTATTTTAAAAGGTTGAGATAATAATATATGAATTTGTAGATGTTTTGATTTAATAATGATTGAATTAAAACGTAAATGGAATTTGATATGAATGTTTATGAACATCATTTTGCTTTATATTTTCGGTATAAAATGATCTAGATATTCATGTTAAAAGGTTAATTTGAATCATCTAGTTTTGTATCAATCTTTAATATCGATTAGATATTGTTTTGTTTGTACCGATCTAGTTAATATAAGCATGATCGAATTAAAACCGTTTAATTTGATTTTTTTTTCTGCCCGCGTACTGTTCATGTACTATTCACAGAATAAAAAAAAAAATTTCATGTTTTTTTTTTAAATGGCAGCAACTGCAAGTTTTTTTTTTATACCGTTTTTCCGATTTTGTTATAAACCGTGAGAAAAGAAAGAAAGAAAAAAAAAAAATTTTGGGTACCTGCTACTGTTCACGTATGAACAGTAATTATAAAAAAAAAAATTTCGTTTTTTTCTTATACCGGTTTTTGTTTTGTACATTATTAAGATAATGTATGATTGTTTTTGTGAAAAAGTTCACAAATTTTTGATACCATGTTATTTTAAAAATGTTTAAAATAATGTTGTTGTTATTCATATTGATTATGAATTTCATTGGATTTTGATTGAAATCTAGTGATGGATTACGGAATCGTCACATGATTTAATGGTGGTTTGGATAATTAATCAACATAATTTATGCATTATGTTTTGTATGATTAATTTTAGTTGATGCTTTTATTATGTTGAATGTTGTTTGAATGGTTTAATTTTACGCATTTTTGTACAATCAGTTGTAATTTACTAGTGTGGCCTTAGTAGATTATGTTTTCGTAATGATGGAAACATAGTCTTGGTTGTAATTTGAGATCTCGTATCTCCCCTATGTAATTTTAATTTTTGGAATCATTTTGAATTAGAATGTAAATAGGTTTACATTTGTAATTTTTAAAATGTATTTTGAGAAGATTCAAGATGGAGATCGGATGGCTCACTCCCGCTATATGGACCAAGGTGGAACATCAAGTCAAGCTTCTCGGGTCCATAAGGATGGATTCCAAACTTGTATTTTGTTCATTTTGGTAGTTAGGCCACACTAGGTGTTTTATTTTGCGTTTTATTTTTCCATTCTCGTTGCTTTATTCACATGATAGATAATTGCATCATATTCCGCCTAAACCAAACCACCTAAAAATGCATGAAAAATGATTCATACAGTTTGAATATTTTAATCCTGGACATACAGATGTCACTCGCTTTTAGGGCCATCACCTTAGTTTAAATCATTCTCGAGTTGCTAGACATTCGTTCACTTAAATTGAATTAAAGTTAAGATGATGGGACCTTCCCCTATAACTAAATTGAGAAACTAGTCTTTATATGGAAAATACTATGAACCCCTTCTTCGTCGGAAGTCATAATATGACCCCCTTCGACTTGGGTAAGTAGTGAGTGTTGACCTATTTTTATCTTCAACATTCTAGTACGAGTATATCTCGTGATTTAACTGGATAAAGATAGAATTTTACAGACATTTATCGACCAGAAATTCTAAAAGTAGAATTAGCCAAGAGGTTGGCTTATCAATTTACAGAAATTGAGTCTTGGGATCATTTATATAATTCTTGAGGGAGGTCAATTGTATAAATGCACGAGTCATCGCATTAAACAGTTTTTTCATTAGACTCAAAATTTAAAACGATGAATACTTATCATATTTATTTTCTTTTTCACAGTTTTTGAATTCGTTATATACAGATCTAACTGCTAAATAACAAAATGGCTGGCCATACTGATGACCCAATGCCAAGTGCCACGCTCGGACGTGAGTCCTGGCTTAAGATGTTCATGGACACTATGAATCAGTCAATGCGACTGAAGAATAACGGGTCCAACTTTGCGGACTGGGAGGCGGCATTACGGAATGCTGGCATTGCTGACGGTAAGCTCGAGTACTTGACTTAGCCACTACCGCCAAACCCAGGCCCCAATCCAGAAGCAAATGAATCACTTGCTTATATTGATTTCGTAATGGAGGCTGGTGCGTAAAGAACGTACTCATCTTTTCAATGGAATCCAATTTGCAATAAAGGCGATTCATTGCCCATGGTGCGAATAAGATTTTCACCACGCTCTCTAACGAGTTCTCGAAAGCTCCGAGGATCGTTAGCTATGAGCATACCTGTCGCTTCTTTGAGGCGAAACTCCAGAAGGGCCAAGCTGTTAGCCCACACATTCTTGATATGATTGAGAATGTCGAGAAACTGGAGGCACTTGGTTGCAAAATCGATGAGAAGATCGTCATAGACCGCGTTCTTCATTCACTTCATGATGGTTTTTTCCTTCTCAGGGCAAATTACTATATGAATGATATGAAGAAGAGTCTTCATCAGCGCCACTCACTCCCGTTCATACCGCGAGTGCTCTGACTTGTGAGTGGGAGTCTGAACAGGACGTTCTCATGATGGGGGGGGGGGGGGGGGGGGGGGGGGGGGGGGGGGGGGGTGCCAACAAGTAGGGGTGGGCAAAATCCGGTCCGAACCGGAGAAATGGACCGGTCCGGACCAGAATCGACTGGACCGGAGTCGGAAAAAAAAATTCCGGTCCGGTCTCCGGTCCATCATTTTTTAAGATTCCGATTTCCGGTCCGGTCCGGTCTCGGACCGGTATTTTCCGGTCCGGACCGGATTGGACCGGAAAGACCGGAATTATTAATATTTGATTTTTTTTCTATAAATTTTATTTTATTCCGGTCTAACCGGTCCGATCCGGTCCATTGGACCGGAATTTTTGGACCGGAATTAGAAAAAGTGGGCATATAGTCTAAATTCCAGTCCAACCGGTCTGGTCCGGTCTTGGACCGGAATTTTTCCGGTCCGGTCCCGGACCGAAATTTTTTTAATCCGGTCCGGTCCCGGTCCCGATTTTTTATCAATTCCGGTTCCGGTCCAAACCGTTTCCGGTCCGGTCCGGTCCGGTTTTGGACCGGTGCCCACCCCTACCAACAAGGGCAAAGGTAAGGGCAAGGCTCAGGCCAACCTAGCTGTAGGGAAGCCAAAATTCAAAAGGCCAGGGCAAGGCAAGAGTGGGCCTGGTGAGACTAGCAGTAGCTCACAAGGCAAGACAAAGAGCAAAGAAAACATGGAGTGCCACCATTGCCACAGAACTGGGCATTGGAGGCGGAACTGTCCCGTGTATGCTGAAGACGTAAAAGCAGTCCGCGTCACTCCTGTTGGTACGTCATCTTTTATTCATATGATTGAGATTAACCATGCAAGTTTCGGAACTTGTGTACTTGATACTGGTTGTGATTCTCATCTGTGTAATCATTTGCAGGGCCTAAGAAACATCACAACTCTCGCCAGGGGTGATGTGGACCTGCGAGTGGGGAATGGAGCAAGAGTAGCTGCCGTTTCAGTGGGAACATATGTAATCCAACTCCCGAGTGGATTTGAGTTATTTCTGAATAACTGTTACTATGTACCCAGTTTATCTAAAAACATTATTTATGTTTCCGTACTTGATAAGGACGGTTTTTCGTTTGTAATAAAGGATAATAGCTGTATTTTCTCTTTAAACGAAATGATTTATGGTAAAGCAGTTTCCATGAATGGGATTTATGTTTTAGATCAAACCACAGATATAATGCATGTTAGTAGTAAGAAAGCAAAGGTTGGTGACAAAGATCAAACCTATTTATGGCATTGTCGTATGGGACACATAAATGAAAAACGCGTGAAGAAGCTCATTGACAATGGGACTATCTCCCCATTTGACTATGAATCTTTTGGCACGTGTGAATCATGTCTCATAGGCAAAATGACTCGAATTTCCTTCAAAGGTGTTGGATGCGCGCTGCTACCTATTAGACCTCATACATCTGAGTTTTATGGCCCTATTCAAGCAACGCTAGAGATGGCTATAGATATTTTATCATTTCACGGACATTTTGAGTGATATGGATTTGTGTATCTTAATGAACATAAAAGTGAGTCCTTTGCAAGTTCAAGGAATTCCAGAATAAGGTTGAACACCAACTGGATAGAAAGATTAAATACTACGTTCAACTCGTTGGTCGAATATCTTTCGAAGGAGTTTGATCGACACCTTAAAGAATTTGGTGTAGTACTACAGTTAACTCCACCTGGAACACCACAATTGAATGGTGTTTCCGAACGGAGAAATCGAACATTACTTGATATGGTTCGATCCATGATGAGTCACACGGTTGTACCTGATGCATTGTGGGGTTATGCTCTTTTGTCAGCTGCTTTAATACTTAACCGAAGTCCGTCTAAAGCTGTAGACAAGACTCCATATGAATTATGGAAGGGAACGGTCCCTAACTTGTCCTTTATTCGGGTTTGGGGTTGCGAGGCTTATGTCAAGTGGAGACCTAACGATAAGCTCGGCCCACGATCGGTCAAGACATACTTTATTGGTTATCCAAAAGGGATGTTTGGTCATTACTTTTACTCGCCTACCGAACATCGAGTTTTTGTTGCGGCTAGTGCGACGTTTTTAGAGAAAGAATTTCTCGAGAATAGGACAAGTAATGGAACCTTCTATCTGTCGGAGATTCAAGAACCAACAACCGAGCAACCAATGGAGGAAACTGTTCCTTCATCATTGGCTGCGGTTAATATTCCTTTGGAACCTAGGAGGTCGGGTAGACACTCTATTCCTCCAGACAGATACATTGGTATGGTCAAGGAGAATGAGAGAGATGATGTTTTACTCCTAGAGAGTAACGAACCCGCTACCTATAAAGGTGCCATGACCTGTTCCGACTCTAAGCTATGGCTTGACGCCATGCAATCCGAGATGGACTCTATGTATGAGAATGATGTATGGGATCTGGTTGACTTACCTGATAAGGTTCGGCCTCTTCAGTGCAAATGGCTTTACAAAATAAAGCATTTTGTAGAAGGACAACCAGATACCTACAAGGCACGACTAGTGGCAAAGGGTTTCACTCAAGTGCAAGGATTGCACTATGATGAAATTTTTGCACCCGTAGTCATGCTGCGTTCCATTCGGATAATCTTAGCGATTGCCGCTCTTCATGACTATGAAATTTGGCAGATGGACGTGAAAACCGCCTTCTTAAACGGTTATTTGGAGGAGGAGTTATACATGGTACAACCCGAAGGTTTCATTGATCCTAAAAATCCTAAGAAGGTATGCAAGCTTACGCGTTCCATCTATGGACTTAAGCAGGCTTCTTGGAGTTAGAATCATCATTTCGACCAGGTGATAAAAGAGAATGGATGTACTCGATCGGTCGAGGAACCATGCTTATATATCAAGTCGAGTGGGAGCAAGATTGTCTTCCTAATATTGTATGTCGATGACATACTCTTGATTGGGAATGACATACCTCTCTTAACTTCGGTAAAATTTTGGTTAAAGAACCATTTCCAGATGAAAGATCTGGGCAAGGCACAAAGAATTTTGGGGATCCGTATCTACATAGATAGATCACGACGGATGTTATCCCTCAGTCAGGAGTCTTATATAGATAAGATTCTTGAGAGGTTCAGCATGACCAACTCCAAGAAGGGGACCCTTCCAATGATTTCTGGGATGCAGTTGAGTAAAGCTCAGGCACCAAAGACATCGGAAGAGGTCGAGCGCATGAGTCGGGTTCCTTATGCATCAGCTATAGGATCGATCATTTAAGCCATGATATGCACAACGTCCTGACGTTGGCGTATGCATTAGTATGACGATCGGTACCAAGGCATCCAGGGGAACACACCTGAAGCTGTTAGAAATCCTTCAGTACCTACGGAGGACTAAGATTGGGTAGTGACTTAATTGAGGAGACACTGGAGCTATGCACAATCGTTACGCAGATCTAGCTTCCAAACGGATCGAGATTTGCTCGAAATCCTCAGCCTGGATTCGTTTTTACTCTTAATGGCGCTGCGGTCAGCTGGAAAAGCTCCAAACAAAGTGTTATAGCAGATTCTACGACTGAGTCCGAGTACTATGCTACTTCAGAGGCTGCGAAGGAAGCTATATGGATGCGTCAATTCTTACAGGGACTGTAACAACCCGAAAAGTACCCTATTTTTCTAGTAAAAATATTTTAAGGATACTTTTCAGCAAACTTAAGTTTTAAAATAGAATTTATTGTTTCGAGTCGTATTTGGAAATTCCGAGTTCGTATTTGGAATTTCTAGGAGATTCCATGAGAATCCTGTTTTTAAGTCAACTTTGACTTTCGTTGACTTTTCCGACTCACCTCGTAAATTTAAAGACCGAAATTATATTTGAAAAATAATAAATTTAATTTATTTTTATTAAGATTTATTTGAATTTATGATAATTTAATATAATTATTTTGATTTTATTCGGAATTTAAGAGAAGGTTTTACGGTTTAATCCCGAACGTCATTTAACTATTCCCGAGTCAACTTAAATACCGAAACAAACCCGAAACCCGACTTTGGCATGAGTCCCACGCCCCATGTCATCTTTTTCCACTCACTTTAGATATTTTCATTCTTTCGATTAAACTAATAGAAATATCTAAGATATTTGTAACTTTATCGATCCGTCAACGAAAATTACGCAAATCGCTTCAAAAACAGACCCGATTCTCCTACTTCTACACGGCTCCCTCTCCTCTAATAAGGCTAGATATTTTTCTTTCTTTTCATTACAATAACCAAATATCTAGATATTTAGTTTAATTAACTTAATATCTAATTATATCTAATCAATTACCGTAATATAATTATTAAACCCGAGTCAATTCCTTAACAAAATTTCAAAACCCGACTCATTAATTCTTCTATAACTACACGGCCCAACCACTCACCATTACTCACTAACTACCTTTCATTTTACAATAAATCAACTTAAGATCTAATTAATACTTTCTTTAATCGTTCTTCATCGTTCTTCGTCGTTCTTCATCGTTCTTCGTCGTTCTTGAGCAAAATCGTCATAACACCTTCATTTCTTATTCAAATCCGTCCTAACTTATATTTCTAGAATCTCCTCTTCGCTCTCCATCTTCAAGTACGGTTTATTTTCAATTCCGACAAAATCGTTTTCAACACTTTAATTATGGAAAATCAAGTTTTAATTCTAACAATATTATTCTTGTCATTTCTTATAGGGGAAGATTTTGAAGACGAGTTTGGTGACTCGTATATTTTGGGTGAAGATTAGTAGATGGGTTTATACTTCTTATTTTTTTTGGTGCTAATTGATTTTGCTAGCTAAGGTAACGATTCCGATTTACTCGACGAATTAATGTCACATAACTTTTGTTTTTGTTCATGTTATGGTTATTTATGGTTTTTGTTAGTAACATGATAAGTAGTTGTTATTATTATGTTTTATGAATTTATAACAAGTTTAGTGTTCTTGACATATTTTGATGATTTGTTCAAAATCATGATTTTTGTATGGATGGTTGTTAAAATGGTTGTTTGTTAATTAAAATATGTTGGAAATAATTTGGTATTTGTTGTTGTTGGAACCGTGTAGGGTGGCTGTTTTGATGGCTGGAAACCGGTCCAAACCAGGCCGGTTCAGGCCGGTTCAGACCCGGTCCAGCCCGGTCTGGTTGGTCCGTGTTTGGTCCTTGTGGGTTGTGTCGATACTTGATTGTTTTGTTGTTGTTTTGACGGGTTTTAAATATGTTAAAGCATGCGGGAAATATTAAGAAACGGTTTTAAAAATGACGACCCAAAACAGGCCCAAACCAGGCCGTGGGCCCAGTCCAGGCCCGTGTTAGGTCCGACCCAAATCAGCCTATGAGTCACCTTTTTAGTCTTGTGACGGTTTTTGAGTTTAGTGTTAATTTATCGTGTTTTGTAAAATTTAGCAAGTAGGAAATTTTAATAAGTAAATTATTTAATTAAAAGTATTTTTCATAATATTATAATTCCTCACATGTTAGAAATTATAATACGAGATTATAATTTAATTTGATATCCTTTAAGTCATGCGGGTTTTCGTAAGATTTAATAATTCACATGTTAAAAGTTGTAATAAAATAACATGAATTGAATATGATGATTTTATGTTCAAGTCTAATTGGTAAAGACTCTGTTTCTAGCCGGTTTGACCAAACGGGTTTGGTCAACCTAAGATCTAGTCAGCCCCGTTTTGACTGATGACCCGTCGCGGGACTCGGGTCGGGGATTTGTCTTCAAGTAAGGTTGTATTTAATTAATGAATTAGCCTTAGTAGATATGAGGCGATATGATATTTGATTATTATTTATCTGCAATTAGTCACATGATAGGATGTTTTTCCTGTGACTGTTTAATTATATGGTTGGTGTCGTGTTGACTAAGTACCCATAGAGAATTATGAGTATATTGCGTCTTGACCATTCTAATTCTAAATGAGTATCTTGGACCATGACATTGATAGGTCCGTACTGTCTTTAACGAGTATATAGTTCGCCGCTTGATAGCTTTTGTGTCTCGGCTTGGTGGGTTTATATCCAAGTCGGGGCATGGCTGCCTGATCCGTTTTGGGACTGGAGCCAGCTTAAGTACTAGCCATCTCTGCTTATGGGGTCGCCTAGTAGAGTTTCTCATAGACGGTTATGTCATGGGACGGGGAATGGAATAGCTGTTGTCGCTAGGTCTGATCAGTCTAGGACTAGGATGTTTTCCTACCTTGTGGTATAGCCTCGAGTTACAGAAGTCTTCTATTGACTGCACTAGGAACTTATGCCTGTTTGTAGAAGTATTGGTCTTTCATGTTTTATGATTCTATGAGTTTTAGAAGGTGAGATGCAAGCCGGCTAAGATTGATAGAGTTTGGATTACCGATTGTTAACTGATTCACATGATTACGTGTTGATTAGGGTTTGAGTGTATCACGGCCATGTTTCTGAGAGGAACCTCTGAGCTAGCATACCAGCTTCCCTACCTCGAGTTATAGATTATTATCGGTTTCACAT
>JAIUZE010014596.1:0-10218 GCA_022085475.1 Heliosperma pusillum | reverse complement strand
GTAACACATATTCCACCATAAGGCGTAATATTGCTCCTAGCACTTTGGCTAGCCACTCCAGCATAGCCTCCTTGGCAAATGTCTTCTCTATGAGGAGGGACCTGGTTGGCACTAACAACGATCTCTTCTACACGAGGTCCAACCATCTTCATAAGAAGCAAAACAAATTAAGTTACTCCTAACAATTAGCATAAACAAATAGACTACAACATAAATCCTAATCTACCCATCCTACCATTCTATCTCACAAGTTTATTATTTTATTAAGGTCAAGTTATTTATACAAGGGTACACAAACGTGCGTCGGGAGCAAAATAGCTCTGATACCAACTGTGACACCCTCAAATTTGCGGAAAGATAAACAAGTAATTAAATAAATAAAAGATGAGAATACGTTTCTAATAGGTTCACTTTAGTGAAAATCGGTAAATTTTAAAACCGGAACCTACCATTAAATATATTCATCATAACAAAGGTGTCTTAAAGAAAAAGGTTCATAAAAAAAAAAGAAATAATATTATACATAAGAAGTATCTAAAACGGGACACATATCTCCCGTATAAATACGGAAATAAAGGAGTGTATTAAATAATACAATCCTAAGAACCGAATATAGGTCCAAGGTAATACTTCACTCGCTAGCTCGTCAATGTACCCAAGTATGCATTACAAACCTGCCAACCGCATTAAATATAAACACGGAAGCCACAGTCAGTGGGGAGTAACTCCGAGTTCTCCCAGCAACGAAATGTCGAGTTTAATAAAACATGAATAACATAAAAGAGATGTATATGGAAAATACAAAGCCTTAACATATACGATATGATTTTCATGTTATGAAATAAATAACTAACATATAACCTAGCATATGAAGGCTAAGCTACTCATGCAAGCTATCATGTGAATCAATTAACAACCTATACCACGAGGTAGGGAAGCTAGTATTTCAGCTCAGAGGTTACATTTAAAACATGGCCTGGATACAACTCAACCCTAATCATACAAACTATCATGTGAATCAGTTAACAACCGGTAATCCAAACTCTATCAACCTTAGCCGGCTTGCATCCCACCTTCTAAGATTCATAGAATCATCAAACATGAAAGACCAATACGTCTAGAAACAGGCATAAGTTCTTAGCACGGTCAATAGTCGACTTCTGTAACTCGAGGCTATACCACAAGGTAGGATAAACATCCTAGTCCTAGACTGATCAGACCTAGCGACAACAGCTAACCCATTCCCTGTCTCATGACAAAAAGTACATGAGAATCTCTACTAGGAGACCCCCTAAGCAGAGTTGGCTAGTACTTAAGCTGGCTCCATTCCCAAAGTGGAAGCAATTAGGCAGCCATGCCCCCCCGGCTTGGTATCAAAAGGCCTAGGCCAGTGACACAAAAGCTATCAACAAGTGAACATATACTCGTTAAAGATAGTAAGGCCTATCAATGTCATGGTCCAAGGTGCTCATTTAGAATTAGAATGGTCAAGACGCCATATAATCATAATTCTCTATGAGTACTTAGTCAACACAACATACATCATACAATTAAACAGTAACGGGAAAAACTTCCTATCATGTGACTAATTGCATATAAATCACATTCAAATATCATATCGCCTCATATCTACTAAGGCTCATTCATTCATTCATTAAATAAAACCTTACCTGAAGACAAATCCCCGACCCGAGTCCCGCGACGGGTCATCAGTCAAAACTGGGCTGACTAGATCTTAGTTTGACCAAACCCGTTTGGTCAAACCGGCTAGAAACAGAGTCTTTATCACATAGACTTGAACATAAAATCATCATATTCATTACATGTTATTTTATTAAAACTTCTAACATGTGAATTATTAAATCTTACGAAAACCCGCTTGACTAAAAGGATATCAATTTAAACTACGATCTCGTATTATAATTTCTAACATGTGAGAAATAATAATATTATGAAAACCTTTCAAAATTAAATAATTTACTTATTAAAATTTCCCACTTGCTAAATATTACAAAACATAATATAATAATAACGATAAACTCAAAAACCGTCACAAGTCCAAAGGGACTCACGGGTCATGGCTGGACCGGATTGGACCGGGCCTGGACTGGGCCCACGGGCCTGGTTTGGGCCGGTTTTGGTCTACCTTTTCTAAAACCGTTTCTTAATATTTCCCGCATGCTTAACATATTTAAAACCCGTCAAAACAACAACAAAACAATCAAGTATCGACACAAGCCCAAAGGGCCAACCACGGACCAATCCAGACCGGGTCTGAACCGGCCTGGACCGGCCTGGTTTGGGTCGGTTTTACAGCCACCAAAACAGCCACCACTCACGGCCACCACTAACAACCACTCTAAATTATTTCTAACATGTTTTAATTAACAACATCCATTTTAACAACCAATTCAACCATCATTCATACTAAAAATCATGATTATGAAGAAATCATCCAACATGTCAAGAACACTAAATATGTTAAAAACCCATACAACATAATAATAATAACAACTTTTCATGTTACTACTTAAAACCGTATATAATAAAAACAACAACAAAAACATATACAAACATATGTGACATTAATTCGTCGAGTAACTCGGAATCGTTACCTTAGCTAGCACAAAATCAAGTAGCACCCAAAATAAGAACTAAAAACCCGTCTACTAATCTTCTTCTAAAATATACGAGTCACCAAATTCGTCTTCATAATCTTCTCCTATAAGAAATGACAAAAATAACATTATTAGAATTAAAACTTGATTTCAACAATTAAAGTGCTGAAAACGATTTTGTCGGAATTGAAAGTAAAACGTACATGGAGATGAAGAGCGGAGAGGAGACTCTAGATATATAAGTTAGGACGGATTTGACCAAGTAACGAAGGTTTTGTGACGATTTTGCTCAAGAACGATCAAGAACGATCAAGAACACGAAGAACGATTATGATTATATTAAAGAAGGTATTAAAAAGATATTAAGTTGATTTAATGGAAAATAAGAAGATAATTGGTGAGTAAGAGGAGGAGGGTGTGCCGTGTAAATATAGAGGGTTAATGGAGTCGGGTTTAGAAATTGTTGTTACGGAATTGACTCGGGTTTTATAAATATATTATGGTAAATATTTAGATATTATTAGATATTATATTTGTTTAATCAAATATCTAGATATTATTTAGATATTATGTTATCTTAATCAAAAGAAAGAAAATATCTAATCCTAAGAGGGGAAAAAGAGGCGTGTGGATGAAGGAGTAATCGGGTCCGTTTTTAAGCGATTTGCGTAATTTAAACTGACAGATTGATAAAGTTACAAATATCTTAGATATTTGTATTAGTTTAATCAAAGTAATCAAAAGATCTAAAATGAGTGGAAAGGGTTGACTTGGGCGTGTGACTCATGCAAGAGTCGGGTTTCGGGTTTGTTTCGGGACTTAAGTTGACTCGGGAATAGTTAAATGACGTTCGGGTTTAAACCGTAAAACCTATTCTTTATTTCCAAATAAATTCAAAATAATTATATTAAATTATCATAAATTCAAATAAATCTTAATAAATTAAAATAAAATAAATTTATTATTTTTCAAATATAATTTCGGTCTTTCAAATTACGGGTTGTTACAATCACCCTTCCTTTTAAAAAGTTTCGTCCTCGAAACTTAGAAGGAGGAAAATGACATATATGTAGGTCTATTTCAAACCTTTAAAAATATATTTGTAATAAAAATACCGGGTCTTATCAATGGGCGGAAGGTTCTCGTCTGCAGTTAAGAACATCGACGTCCCAAGTCAAAGACTTAAAAGATACATTTTCGCATCAACAAATGAGAAAACTAGTTATCGAACGTCTCCAATAACGAGTCTCAACACTCCTTGACGGTAAAACTACTTGAAATCATCAAACATTTCCAAAAGCTTTTAGTTCAAAAATTCTATAGTAAAGGTAATAAATCTACTATCTATGCCTTAAATTTTTAACTAAAGCTTCTAATAATTTATCTATAAGAGATGATATTCGATAGAAGGAACGTAATATTCGAAAGAATAAATCGAATAGGAAGAGGAAAGAAAGAAGGAGATTTGAAAGTTTTCTTAAGGATAGAATCAAAATAAGTAGACAATACCCGAACGTAGAGCGACTCGAACATTGAAATCACAAATCGTGATAATAGGAGGTACGTTCAAACGATTAAAAAGGACTAAAAAGGGAAAGGATTGAAAGGTAGCGGGTTGCCTAAGGATCAATTTGAGGGAAAAGAGAGGAATGAATCACAAAACTATCTTCCATCTATGACAATTCAAATGTCGATCGTAACTCGACAATACTAACTGCACCAGAATCTAGTCCTCAAGAGAGTGCAATATATCCTCAACATTTTCAATCATCAGATTCCTACCAAAATATTTCATAAGCATGACACATCGAGTAACAACTCCCAATTATTCAAATTCAACTAGAATCTTCTAAGGTCCATCGGTACGGTAAACTCCATAACTAATAACCCATGAAAGATTCATTACGAACTCTAATCTTCTTAGCTCCATAAAAACTCTCTTTGGAAACCACCATCAAAATATTTATAATTAGGGAAACAAGACTGCTAACAACCACAAGGTAAAAGAGTTTACTATGAAATCCTTTGATCTAATTTATTCCAAAATTCATTATCCTAAGTTATTAACAATGAACTTTCTCATCTTCAAAAGTTAAAACACAAATCCTCAAAAGAGATTAGTCACACAATCTTATTTCACTTAACTTTTGCCAATCATAGGTCAATGCGACCGTAAATCAATTTATTTAGGTCCTTCAAACTCTCAATACATCGGTTTTCGCTTATGACAATATTCCTCAAGTTGTGTCATCAAATCCTAAATCCACAAAGTATTTATTCCCGTTAGGGTCCGTCATTTAAGGACAACAATTTCCCAAGTAATATTTAAAGACATCTCTAAAATTCTTAACCACAACTACCAACGATCAATATGATTATTTCGATCCTCAAAACGATATTGCAACATTAAGCTTTCATAGTCTAAAACCACTAGGAGAGTTTCATCCTAATTTTATCCTCAAATCCTTATAATCATTTAAACATGAAACTAGCTTAATAGGATGGTTAGGTACATATTCGAAACTTCTTCAAAACACACCTACTAAACCCTACGTTAGCTAATAAGAAAACTACCTCTTAAGAGAGTAGGGATAAAAGAACTTGATACAAGGATCATTAGGAGGCAACATCAAAAGACTATGATAAGAAGGAATTAAAAGACGAAGGCGAGAAAAAGAAAACGAGGTGGAGGAAAAGACAAAGCAGATAGTAGAGTTATGAAGCTATCCGAGTAAGAAAGCAGATATGAGCATGCGATTTCTTAAAGATCAATCTTGACAAAAACATTCAGGAATGGAAATGGAAAGGAATGATGGCACGAGTAAGGGTTTAAGATTAAATCCACAAAGTTTCCCCTTTCAGACTTAGGATGATAGTAAAGTAACTCATCCCAAACAAATGTCTCTTACAAGGGACCATCGTACCACGTACAATCATCAAACCAAACATCATCACTAACATCCCAAGGTATTTCCATCATAGATTACATCATCGAACCTCGCTTATATCTATAATCCTCAAGTAATATGGTTCAACTTACAACGAAACCTTACTACTTCAAACGAGTCCCCGATACCATAAGGTAAGATCATATATTTAAATCCAAGAACTATAGCCAAAAGCCTTTCCACCAAGCCTATACTCACAAACACACAAAAGGAAACCACAAGACGCCACTTAACCTCAAAAGTATATCGCACCTCAAGATATCATTCAAAACTTTTTATTTATACACAAGTCATGACAAGCATCAAGCATTAAATTCATTCCACATACCTTACCACACCTTCCTCAAGGATACCAACTCTCACTACCATAGGGTGAAATTAGATCAATACCATTTTCCTCAAATCACAAGTTCATTGTAACAAACACTAATATTCCACAAAATTCAAAGTTCTTCCGACTAAGTATAATATACCACAAACAAATGGGTATGACATCCATAAAAATGTTACAAGAGGAAGGTAAGGATACTAATGGTAAGATGGAGGAACTATCTAGAGTAATTTCCAAGAGGCAAATAGGTTGGAAGAGAATGAAGCACCTAGATAGAAAGAAGAGAGCATAATACAATAAGGACGAGAGAATTCATAGATGAAGAAGGAATTCACTTCAATTAGGCTTGTAAATCTTCAAATCTTCGGTAGAGGATACTCCTTCTAGGTAACACATATTCCACCATAAGGCGTAATATTGCTCCTAGCAATTTGGCTAGCCACTCAAGCATAGCCTCCTTGGCAAATGTCTTCTCTATGAGGAGGGACCTGGTTGGTACTAACAACGATTTCTTCTACACGAGGTCCAACCATCTTCATAAGAGACAAAACAAATTAAGTTACTCCTAACAATTAGCACAAACAAATAGACTACAACATAAATCCTAATCTACCCATCTTACCATTCTATCTCACAAGTTTATTATTTTATTAAGGTCAAGTTATTTATACAAGGGTACACAAACGTGCGTCGGGAGCAAAAATGCTCTGATACCAACTGTGACACCCTCAAATTTGCGGAAAGATAAACAAGTAATTTAAATAAATAAAAGATGAGAATACGTTTCTAATAGGTTCACTTTAGTGAAAATCGGTAAATTTTAAAAACGGAACCTACTATTAAATATATTCATCATAACAAAGGTGTCTTAAACAAACAAGGTTCATAACAAAAAGAAATAATATTATACATAAGAAATATCTAAAACGGGAGACATATCTCCCGTATAAAATACGGAAATAAAAGAGTGTATAATATAATATACAATCCTAAGAACCGAATATAGGTCCAAGGTAATACTTCACTCGCTAGCTCGTCAATGTACCCAAGCATGCATCACAAACCTGCCAACCGCATTAAATGTAAACACGGAAGCCACAGTCAGTGGGGAGTAACTCTGAGTTCTCCCAGCCACGAAATGTCGAGTTTAATAAAACATGAATAACATAAAAGAAATGTATATGGAAAATACAAAACTTAACATATACGATATGCTTTTCATGTTATGAAACAAATAACTAACATATAACCTAACATATGAAGGCTAAGCTACTCATGCAAGCTATCATATACCACGAGGTAGGGAAGATAGTATTTCAGCTCAGAGGTTACATTTAAAACATGGCCTGGATACAACTCAACCCTAATCATACAAACTATCATGTGAATCAGTTAACAACCGGTAATCCAAACTCTATCAACCTTAGCCGGCTTGCATCTCACCTTCTAAGATTCATAGAATCATCAAACATGAAAGACCAATACGTCTAGAAACAGGCATAAGTTCTTAGCACGGTCAATAGTCGACTTCTGTAACTCGAGGCTATACCACAAGGTAGGAAAACATCCTAGTCCTAGACTGATCAGACCTAGAGACAACAGCTAACCCATTCCCTATCTCATGACCAAAAGTACATGAGAATCTCTACTAGGCGACCCCCTAAGCAGAGTTGGCTAGTACTTAAGTTGGCTCCATTCCCAAAGTGGAAGCAATTAGGCAGCCATGCCCCGACTTGGATATAAACCCACCAAGCCGGGACACAAAAGCTATCAAGCTGTGAACTATATACTCGTTAAAGATAGTAAGGCCTATCAATGTCATGGTCCAAGGTGCTCATTTAGAATTAGAATGGTCAAGACGCCATATAATCATAATTCTCTATGAGTACTTAGTCAACACGACATACATCATACAATTAAACAGTAACGGGAAAAACTTCCTATCATGTGACTAATTGCATATAAATCACATTCAAATATCATATCGCCTCATATCTACTAAGGCTCATTCATTCATTCATTAAATAAAACCTTACCTGAAGACAAATCCCCGACCCGAGTTCCGCGACGGGTCATCAGTCAAAACGGGGCTGACTAGATCGTAGTTTGACCAAACCCGTTTGGTCAAGACGGCTAGAAACAGAAGTCTTTAGCAGTTTAGGGCTTGAACATAAGAACATCATATTCATTTCATGCTACTTCATTCTAATTTCTAACATGTGAATTATTAATTCTTACCAAACCCGCTTGACTTAAAGGATATCAAATTAAACTACAATCTCATGCTATAATTTCTAACATGTGAGAAATAATAATATTATGAAAAACCGTTTAATTAAATTATTTACTTATTAAAATTTCCCACTTGCTAAATATTACAAAACATAATATAATAATAACGATAAACTCAAAAACCGTCACAAGTCCAAAGGGAGGAATCACGGGTCATGGCTGGACCGGATTGGACCGGGCCTGGACTGGGCCCACGGGCCTGGTTTGGGCCGGGTTTGGTCTACCTTTTTCTAAAACCGTTTCTTAATATTTCCCGCATGCTTAACATATTTAAAACCCGTCAAAACAACAACAAAACAATCAAGTATCGACACAAGCCCAAAGGCCAAATCACGGACCACCCAGACCGGGTCTGAACCGGCCTGGACCGGCCTGGTTTGGTCGGATTTGTCCGGCCCCACACATCCACCACTTACGGCCACCACCAACAACAACCCCAAATTTATTTCTAACATGTTTTAATTAACAACCATCCATTTTAACAACCAATTCAACCATCATTCATACTAAAATCATGATTATGAACAAATCATCCAACATGTCAAAAACACTAAATATGTTAAAAATTCATAAAACTTAATAATAATAACAACCTAGCATGTTACTACTTAAAACCGTAAATAATAAAAACAACAACAAAAACAAAAGTATGTGACATTAATTCGTCGAGTAACTCGGTAATCGTTACCTTATCTAGCACAAAACCAAGTAGCACCAAAATAAGAACTAAAAACCCGTCTACTAATCTTCTTCTAAAATATACGAGTCACCAAACTCGTCTTCATAATCTTCTCCTATAAGAAGTGACAAAAATAACATTATTAGAATTAAAACTTGATTTCAACAATTAAAGTGTTGAAAACGATTTTGTCGGAATTGAAAATGAAACGTACATGGAGATGAAGAGCGGAGAGGAGACTCTAGAAATATACGTTAGGCTGATTTGACCAAGTCGAAGTTTATGTGACGTTTTTGCTCAGAACGATCAAGAACACGAAGAACGATTATGATTATATTAAAGAAGGTATTAAAAAGATATTAAGTTGATTTAATGGAAAATAAGAAGATAATTGGTGAGTAAGAGGAGGAGGGTGTGCCGTGTAAATATAGAGGGTTAATGGAGTCGGGTTTAGAAATTGTTGTTACGGAATTGACTCGGGTTTTATAAATATATTATGGTAAATATTTAGATATTATTAGATATTATATTTGTTTAATCAAATATCTAGATATTATTTAGATATTATGTTATCTTAATCAAAAGAAAGAAAATATCTAATCCTAAGAGGGGAAAAAGAGGCGTGTGAAAGAGGGACAAATCGGGTCCGTTTTTAAGCGATTTGCGTAATTTAAACTGACAGATTGATAAAGTTACAAATATCTTAGATATTATTATTAGTTTAATCAAAAGATCTAATATGAGTGGAAAGGGTTGACTTGGGCGTGTGACTCATGCAAGAGTCGGGTTTCGGGTTTGTTTCGGGACTTAAGTTGACTCGGGAATAGTTAAATGACGTTCGGGGTTAAATCGTAAAACCTATTCTTTAATTCCAAATAAATTCAAAATAATTATATTAAATTATCATAAATTCAAATAAATCTTAATAAATTAAAATAAATTAAATTTATTATTTTTCAAAGATAATTTCGGTCTTTCAAATTACGGGTTGTACCATCACCCTGACCTTTTAAAAGTTTCGTCCTCGAACTTGAAGGAGGAAGTGACATATCTGTAGGTCATTGCAAACCGTAAATATATTTGTAATAAAAATACAGGGTCTTATCAATGGGGCGGAAGGTTCTCGTCTGCAGTTAAGAACATCGACGTCCCAAGTCAAAGACTTAAAAGATACATTTTTCGCATCAACAAATGAGAAAACTAGTTATCGAACGTCTCCAATAACGAGTCTCAACACTCCTTGACGGTAAAACTACTTGAAATCATCAAACATTTCCAAAAGCTTTTAGTTCACAAATTCTATAGTAAAGGTAATAACTCTACTATCTATGCCTAAAATTTCTAACTAAA
>JAIUZE010014595.1:0-25278 GCA_022085475.1 Heliosperma pusillum | reverse complement strand
ATAACAAGATGTAGTGTAACACAAGAAACAACAATCATCATGTTATACACTACCATAATTTCGGCACCCACTAGTGTCATGTGGTCCATTTTGATTTTTGATATTTGTCCCACAAATACTTATAATCATATGTTTAATTATCTTGTATAATTATGGATTAATTTGATCATATAACAATTTTATGACTCAAATTAATAAATAATATACACTTAACTTTTAAGTGATATTTTATCATTATATCAATATATAATGGGTCCCACAATGCCTAGTTAGTTTATTTTACAACTCCTTGTAAATATAACTAACTAATCACCTCTACCCCTCAAATTATAATGGCATAACCTCAACTATTTAATGAATTACTATGCATCATTAAAATTAAATCTTATTTAATCTATAAAATCCTACGGTAAAATTTATTCAGTCAATTATCGTATAATTGACTAATAAACTTATCCGGAATGAGTTCGTAACTCAATTTCCAATAATTAACTCTCGTAACTAAACATCTATCAAATATATATATAAAGTACTAATTAATATGTATCGTATACAAATAATTAGATTTCTGTTTGGGTCTCATCCTATAGGTGTGACCGAAAGGGGTCAGTTGATTACCGCCGTCATACGACAATAACGTCTAACTCTAGTCAGCTGACCGTTATCGATTTACGTTAATCAACTGACGTGGAGTATCAACATACTAGTCATCCCACTAATATTCCAAAATGAGATTTATAATATAAATGCACTATTGTGGAGGACACTTGCTCCAACAATCTCCCACTTGTCCGATACAAGTTGTGCATGTAGCCACACTATTGCGGAGGACTCCTCCTCCCACAATATCTCCCACTTGTCTCGACAAGTTGTGTGCTACCAATTCTCTTGTCACTTTTGCGTCACATCCTCCCACTCATCGCAAGGTGTCTTTCAGGTCGCACTTGCGATTGGAAAAAATAAATTGAGTGGTTTTCTCGATCTGGAGAGTAACTGTCTGACCGGAAAATCTACCATAGATCTCTTCCGAGCGTGGCCACGCATTTCCAGTCACTACTCCTCGAGTGGCCAGAAGATGTTAATACCCAACGTGGGTGGACAATTCCTGTTGACCCAACTTACACTGTATAATGCAAATCACCATGACCCAGTAGATGCACATCGGCCTCCTTTCACGGCACGACCTAGGACAAAAACCAAAGTCAATCGGAAAATACACCGACTCAGGTAAATGGTCGCCAGTCTAAAGAATCGACTCATAGGAATATAATAGAAATCCCCGCCGCGACCAGGCTTCAACAATTTTGATAAGGGACTCTATCAGGGTCACTGTCCGACAGAGTGTCTCTACAGTCTGTCTATGTAAACGATCAGTCATCTCCATGACTCCATGGTGCTGAACCAACCATCGATCGACTTACAATCTAGTCATTGCGAGACGGCACCTTATGCAAATGACTAGGGACGATTACTAAGTTCATCATGTTCACTTGAATTGAGTTCAACCTATCTTATAACCAATTCGGACAAAACAAAGTAATAAAATTTAGTCAATACTAAATAAAAGAGCTCATATAAAACTCGAACAATGAATGCAATTATCATATATGTAAACATTGATACCACATTCAATTATTACATATCACATAATCTAGAGGAATTCAGGAACTCGTCTTAATCCCATCGAGACGACATGACTGTCATGTTTAGCCTTTGTAAGAGGCTTGGTTAGAGGATCAACGATGTTATCGTCTGTCCCAACCTTACATATATCTATTTCCTTCCTCTCCACGTAATCTCAAATTACATGGTATTTCCTAAGTACATGTCTAGACTTGTTACTAGACTTGGGCTCCCTTGCTTGAAAGATAGCCCCACTGTTATCACAATACATCGTGATGGGATCTGAGGCAGTAGGGACTACTCCTAGTCCTTCCAAGAACTGCCGAATCCATACAGCTTCCTTTGCAGCCTCTGATGCCGCGAGGTACTCAGCTTCTGTTGTAGAATCCGCAGTCACGCTTTGCTTGAAGCTCTTCCAGCAAACGGCTCCTCCATTCAACATAAAGACATAGCCGAATTGGGATTTTAAATCATCCCTATCAGTTTGGAAACTAGCGTCCGTGTAACCCTTTACACGCAACTCAGTTTCTCCTCCAAACACCAAGAACGAATCTTTAGTCCTTCGTAAGTACTTAAGGATGTTCTTTACGGCTATCCAGTGACTCTCACCTGGATTGGCTTGATAACGACTCGTCATGCTCAAAGCATATGCGACGTCAGGGCGAGTGCACATCATAGCATACATGATTGACCCAACTGCTGAAGCATAAGGGATCAACTTCATGCGTTCAATCTCCTCGGTGACGGTAGGACTCTGGGATTTACTCAGAGTGATACC
Organism: Heliosperma pusillum; assembly: GCA_022085475.1. Classification (NCBI taxonomy): domain Eukaryota; kingdom Viridiplantae; phylum Streptophyta; class Magnoliopsida; order Caryophyllales; family Caryophyllaceae; genus Heliosperma; species Heliosperma pusillum. Next base: position 22,877 of record JAIUZE010014595.1, on the reverse strand, counting down.
ATGACCTATTGGAAGAAAGCCGCTCTTAGAGTCTTTCATTTTGAACCGATCAAGAATCTTATCTATATAAGCTTCTTGACTTAATGCTAGTATCCTCTTGGATCTATCTCTATAGATCCGGATACCCAAAATGCGTTGTGCCCCTCCCAAATCCTTCATCTGGAAATGTTTCCCAAGCCACTCCTTGGTAGAAGTAAGCATTGGTATGTCATTCCCAATGAGAAGTATGTCATCCACATACAAGATAAGGAAAGTAACTTTGCTCCCACTAAACTTCATGTATAAACATGGTTCCTCGACACTGCGAGTGAATCCATTTTGTTTAATTACATGATCGAAGCGATGATTCCAACTCCTTGATGCTTGCTTAAGACCATAAATGGATCTCTTAAGTTTGCATACCTTCTTAGGTTTGGATTTATCCTCAAAACCTTCAGGTTGTGTCATGTACACTTCCTCTTCTAGAATCCCATTCAAGAAGGCGGTTTTGACATCCATTTGCCAAATTTCATAGTTATAAAATGCGGCAACCGCTAAGAGAATCCTAATGGATCGAAGCATAGCGACTGGGCCAAAAGTTTCGTCATAGTGTAAACCATGAACTTGAGTGAAGCCTTTTGCCACCAATCTAGCTTTGTAGATATCATTATGTCCATCTATGCCCTTCTTGATCTTGTAGATCCACTTGCACTGAAGAGGTCGCACCTTCTCAGGTAAGTCTACCAAGTCCCATACTTGATTTTCGTACATAGAATCCATTTCGGATTGCATGGCCTCTAGCCAATGCTTTGAGTCGGGACTAGAAACGGCCGACTTGTAGGTTGTGGGTTCATCACTTTCAAAAAGTAATAAATCACCATCTCCCTCGATACATCCGAGGTAACGATCAGGTTGAGAACTAATTCTACCTGACCTTCTAGGGACAATAACCGTATCCACTTCATTTTCGGTTTATGGCTCTCGAACTTCATCAAGTTCAAATTTTCTCCCACTCTGCCTTTTAGAAACGAAATCGCTTTCTAGAAAGACAGCATCACGAGACACAAACACTTTGTCCTCATGACGGTTGTAGAAGTAATATCCACGAGTCTTCTTAGGGTATCCTACAAAATAACATTTGTCGGATCTGGGTGCGAGCTTGTCATTAGACTTCTCATGAACAAACGCCTCGCAACCCCAAATTTTCATAAACAACAAATAAGGAACCTTTCCTTTCCATATCTCATATGGAGTTTTATTGGCTGCTTTAGTCGGGCTACGATTTAGTGAAAATATTGCGGTTAAGATGGCAAATCCCCAAAATGAGTCTGGAAGCTCTGTAAGACTCATCATCGACCGAACCATATCTAATAAAGTTCGGTTTCTCCTTTCAGACACACCATTTAATTGAGGTGTTCCAGGAGGAGTCCATTGTGATACTATACCGCAATCTTTTAGGTGTGAATCAAATTCATAATTTAGATATGCACCACCACGATCGGATCGTAGGGTTTTTATCTTTTTATTCAATTGGTTTTCCACTTCATGTTGAAACTCTTTGAACTTTTCAAAGGCTTCACTCTTATGCCTCATTAAGTAGACGTATCCATATCTACTCAAATCGTCGGTAAAAGTAATGAAGTACTTGTAACCACCTCTAGCTTGGTGAGTCATTGGGCCACATACGTCGGTATGTACAAGGCCTAATACTTCACTTGATCGTGTCCCTTTTCCCGTAAAAGGAGCACGAGTCATCTTGCCCAAAAGACAAGATTCGCATTCACCATAAGATTCATAATCAAATGGTTTGAGAAGTTTCGTTGAAACCAGTCTCTTTATGCGTCGTTCGTTTATATGACCTAAACGACAATGCCAAAGGTATGATTGATTAGGTTCACCTAATTTGAGCTTCTTGCTTTCGATATGATATATTTCATTAACATTATCAAGAACATAAATGCCTCCAATAGAGATGGCTTTACCATAAAACACATCATTAAAAGAAAACGAACAACTATTGTTCTTGATTACAAAAGAGAAACCCTCCGCGTCAAGTACGGAAATGGAGATAATGTTCTTAGTCAAGGAGGGTACAAAATAACAATTATTTAAATACAACTCAAGACCACTAGCTAAGGTTAGTACATAAGTTCCTACGGAGACGGCGGCAACTCTTGCTCCATTCCCCATTCGTAGGTCCACATCACCCTTGGCTAGTGCTCGCACGTCCTTCAGCCCCTGCAAGTGATTACAAAGGTGAGAACCACATCCAGTATCAAATACCCAAGTGGAAGTGCAAGCATAGTTAATATCTATCATATAGAGAGAAGAGAGGATTATACCTGACGGTGTCACACATCAGTCCTTCTTATCCTTCAAATACGTGGGACAATTGCGTTTCTAATGTCCCTTGCCTTTACAATAAAAGCATTCGGCTTCGGCGTGCTTCTTACCCTTAGCCTTGGCATTGCTATACATAATAGCTTTGCCCTTTCCTTTTCCTTGCTTCTTAAATTGGGCTTTGGCTTTTCCCTTCCCCTTTTGAACCCCTAGCTTCAAGTTCTTCAATCTCATTGTAAGAACATCCTTTTGCTCACTCCCACTTGCTTCCATATCCCTTTCGACTTGGGTAAGGAGAGCATGGAGCTCGTGAAAGCTCTTATCCATGCCATGCATGTTATAGTTTGCCCTAGCTTGGGCAAACTTGGGAGGAAGTGAGTGAAGGATGCGGCCAACCGCTAGCTTCTTAGGAATTTTGACCCCTAGACGATCTAGAGTGTCAACATGTTCCACCATCTTAAGCACATGTGGGCCAACCTTTTGGCCCTTCTCTAACTTGGCTTCAAAAAGCCGAGTCATAGCATTGTATTGGCGAATCTCGGGTGATTGAGAAAAAGCCAATGTCACCCTAGAGAATATCTCATATGCTCCAAGGGTGATGTATTGTTGCTTAAGGCTTGAGGACATCGACCAAATCAAGACCATCTTGACGTCGTTTGCTACCTTAAGGTATTCCTCATAGGCGGCTTTGGCCGCATTAGTGGCTCTTGGGCCGGGTTCATTGGGAGGTGCCTCGGTCAAGTAGCGCAAAACGTTATCCGATAACGCCGCACTCTTGATCGTTTGCTCCCACTCGACGAAATTAGTTCCATCGTCTTTTAAGATGCATTTGTCCATAACGGACCTTAGCCATGAGTCTTTTCCTAGTTGAACGGTGTTGTTATTGTTTGCCATTGCGAATTATGAATAACTACAACAAAATTAGGAAATATTAACATTCATTGTTTTAATCAATTTTACTTGTATAAACAATTTAAACAAGTCACTCATATAATGACCCCTCACGAAATTATATAAGCGATTCCGAGACCCGCATTTTAGACAAAAGAACATGTTATGCAACTTTTATGTAAAAGACGGTAAGTCAACTTTTGACTAATTCTACTCCTAGAACTCTCGGTCGACGGATTTCAACTAAACCCATCTCCTAGTCCCAAGATAACGCTTATCTTGTTGAGTCCAACCCAATTTAGGCGTGTGATCGTATCACCCTACTTACCCGAGGTAAAAAGGTCCACGTTGTGGTTGTCCTAATGAACACGGGGTTCATAGGTGCTTCAATTGGTAAGGCTAAATCTCAATTCCTTTTTAAGTTATGTGAGAGGTCTTGCCAATTTTAGTTATTAATTCCCTATAAGTGAACTAAGTCGGCGAATATTGAATAACGTTGAATTGACAATCGATAAATAAAATGCATGTTGGTGATTTTGGCATGTGCGGAAAAATAAAGCAAGCAATCATAATAAATCCTAGTATGGCCACCTAGCTAATCTAATTAACTAGATGATTACAAATCGGAAACCAACTCCTTGGTCCCTTGCCTCTTCATGGAACGCTTTCCAATATGGCACCGTCTTTGGGAACACCGACTTTGGGAATCATCGTCTTCACAATAAATAATTACAAAAATACAAATGAATACATAGCAAATGCCTATTATACATTTGATCTATAAAATGAAATTATTAATTATTACAAAACGGCGATACAAAATCGCAATAAATTACAACCAAATCGGTATTCCCTTACATTACGGGTAATACCGATTAAAAATAATCTAGGCCATACTAGGTACAACTTGCTATAAAATAAATAAATGACATTCATTCATTCATCAACATAAATAAAAATGCTGTAAAATCATGCCAAAATCACCCTCAACACTTGTCATGTTCATTCTAGCTCGGTTTTTACGAATTTTATCGATTTTATCTACTAAAAATCAATAATCAACACTTAAATCGTATTTAAGCTCAAACTAATTATCTAAACTGATTTAGAACTTAAAATTATTCCCCACTAATTTCACTTGTATTTAATTAGTTTGAATTGATCGCATTTGCTATTTAAAGAGGTTTAATCATAACTTTTATGAATTAAACCCAAAATAAAATGAAAAATCATTAAAATTGAAACAAAAAATATTTGTACATACTGGAACCCTTCCAGGAACCTCAAGAACAAAAAAATTTGCCCAAAAAATTTGAAATGATTTTATGAACAAATACCTTTATAAGAATCGGTTTTTATCAAATAAAAACCACAAAAAAATAGTAAAATGATGAAAAAATTTTCAAATTTTACCAGGATGATATAAATAATATTATAAAATGTAAAAAACATTATCAACTCCAGAAAGACACGTTTCAATTTTAAAAACAAAACAACTCCTTTAAATCGATTTTTATCCAATAAAAATCAATAACCATGCAATACATGACGAAATGTCACGAAACTTTACATACAATATGTACAAGATGCATGTGAGAACATATTAAAAATTTGAGGCCAGATTCAACATGCATCTATTTTTAGTTAACTTTTAACATAAAACCGCATGCTAACTCGATAATAAAGGCCATAAATCATAATATATAGCAAAATAATTCGTAAATTCACCAAATTTGACCACAAACATTTTGAGTTAAGTAGGTATGCATGCAAATCAGAAAATTTTGTGAAAACCATTTTTAACATAAATTTTCGATTTTTACTCAAGTTATCGTATAACCCGATTTTAATGCTCAAAATCAACATGCATGCTACAAGCTAGCTCTGATACCACATGAAAGTTCATAGACCCTAATTAGACTCCTCTAATTAGTTACTAAATTACTTGTTAATTTAGTGTTTAATAAAGATCTATGTAACATGCATGCAAATTAAAATGCATAATAAAAAGTAAGAAGAAATTTCCTTACATTGGGAAATTTCGGTTTATATGGGCACAACAAGAAACACCTTTCTTGTTGTTCTTGTGCTAGAAAGAAATAGATGATCCTCCTTGTAATCTTCAAACTAGAAGACCTCCTTTTAGATGCACCCAAGAGAGAACCCAAACTTATCACTTAGTTTTTGACTAGAAGACACAAGTGAAAAGATGAACTAATATTAGATTTTATTACTACTCTAGTAATAGGAAAATTTTAGTATTTGAGAGGTTTTTAGAGAGATGAGGATTTTAGTGAGATAAGCACAAAATAAGAATGAACAAGCAACACCCAAAATGAACAACAAAGTTGTCCTTTTAAGGACACTATGGTCCGGCCATCATGGCCTATGTGGCCTCTTATTTTTTTTTAAAATAATCCCATGCAAATTGGTTGAGTGTAGATGTGAGTCAGGTTATGATCATGTGTCATAAACATGACATGATAACAAGATGTAGTGTAACACAAGAAACAACTATCATCATGTTATACACTACCATAATTTCGGCACCCACTAGTGTCATGTGGTCCATTTTGATTTTTGATATTTGTCCCACAAATACTTATAATCATATGTTTAATTATCTTGTATAATTAAGGATTAATTTGATCATATAACAATTTTATGACTCAAATTAATAAATAATATACACTTAACTTTTAAGTGATATTTTATCATTATATCAATATATAATGGGTCCCACAATGCCTAGTTAGTTTATTTTACAACTCCTTGTAAATATAATTAACTAATCACCTCTACCTCAAAGTATATGCATAACCTCAACTAATTTAATGAATTAACTATTAATCATTAAATTAAATCTTATTTAATCGTATTAAAATAAGACTTAAAATTTATTCAGTCAATTATCGTATAATTGACTAATAAACTTATCCGGAATGAGTTCGTAACTCAATTTCCAATAATTAACTCTCGTAACTAAACATATATCAAATATATATATAAAGTACTAATTAATATGTATCGTATACAAATAATTAGATTTCTGTTTGGGTCTCATCCTATAGGTGTGACCGAAAGGGGTCAGTTGATTACCGCCGTCATACGACAATAACGTCTAACTCTAGTCAGCTGACCGTTATCGATTTACGTTAATCAACTGACGTGGAGTATCAAAATACTAGTCATCCCACTAATATTCCAAAATGAGATTTATAATATAAATGCACTATTGTGGAGGACACTTGCTCCAACACAGTATGCCAACAGACAAAGAGTTCATTCCGCGCATGATCCTATACACCCTTACCATTCCCTAGTAGGCCCTAGGAAGATGTCATCATGGACCTTATAGTAGCATTGCCAAGAACTTAAAGAGGGAAAGACTTTGTGATGGTTGAGGTGGATAGATTCAGCAAAATGGCTCACTTCATAGCATGCAAAAAGACTGAGGATGCTTCTAGTGTGGTTGAGTTGTATCTAGGGGAGATTGTGAGGTTACATGGGGTACCTATAAAATTGTGTTTGAGAGGGACAGAAAGTTTATGAGCTATTTATGGAAGACACTTTGGAAGTTTATGGGCATTACTGAATCAGTTATGTGTCTTCTGTGGATTACTTTAGTTGTGTTGTTCAAGTCTGAGTCGTAATCAAGTGTTAATCTGTGGATTTAAGTCTTACACTTGTTATGTTAACTACTTGTCTTCATGTGCCAAGCTGTGGAAGTTTATCAAGTGACTATATCCTTGTTACTGTCAACAAAATAAACTGTGTCACAGTCAAGGTCCTTTTCTGACTGTTTGAGTTGTTACTTGTGTTTAATATAGTAATACTCCTTCTAAAATCTTGAAATTTCATACAGTCTCTTATGACACATCCAATTTACTTGTCACAAATTTTCAGAAGTTTATAAAGTCATTTGCTTACTGGTCCACAATAATCGGTAACGATTAGCTTACTAGAGTTTGACGTTATTGTCGTATGACGGTGGTGATCAGTTGGTCCCTTGAGGTCACACCGAAAGGACGATTCTCTAATCATGAAAGTTAATTAATTGTATAGCGATACAGATTAATTAATCCCTTGAATTGAACGACTTCAAATTATATGTGAGAATTATATCTTATTGTAATATGATTAAATAAGATACATATTGGTAATTAAATGTTATATTACCAAAGTTAAATAATGTTTATGAAACATTAGAGATAAGAATGATTGGTTAATTGTAATTACAATAAGTTGTAGATTATATTAACTATTTGTGAAATGACCCATTTTACATACATGTAATTAAAAATTATAACTTGAAATGTTAAGTGTAATTTATTATTATATTTAATTAGTTAAATATACTTTTATAAGCACAATTACATGCAACTTGTCACATGTCTCACATATGACAAATGACAAAATGTAAAAGTTAAAATGGGAATCCATATTACCTTAAAGGGACCGGTTTTGGGTGGTTAGGATTAGGGTGATAATTGCTTTGTGATTTATTGCAAAGACATAATCATAATCCCTAGTTACCTAAGACCTACTTTAGGTTATGGGTAAGAGGAAAACTAAGGTATGCTTGTCCCTCATGAAGCCCCATGACAGACGGCCCCCTACCCCATACAATGAGAAGAAGTTCTCATTTTTAGTTATTATTTCTCATGCTTCTTCACTACAATTTATCTCTCTAACATTACAACTTTAGGAAGTTGTTCATATCTAAGTTCTCATACATACTCATAATATTACTAGTAGTAGTAATGTTTACATACTATATATGATACAAAGGGTGCCTCTTATATTATCTACTACTATAAGATAAGAGGTGATTTTGGGATAGTCTAGGTGAAACCAAAAGGAATGCTTCTACTCTTGGAGCTTAAGGAAGTTCATACCTTATCTATTTGGCACAAGAACAAGAATAGGAAGGTGACCTATTCTTGTGCCCATTACGGTCCAAAACAAAGTGAGGAACACATTTTTATTTCTCAACTTTGTCTTTTATGTTTGCATGCACTAGGTGTAGGAAACTAATTAAATTATTAATCATAAGAAGAGTCTTATAAGGAGGTTAATGAATCTAACATATAGACTCCAATTTCCACTCTGGCACCTCTAAGGACTGAATCTTACCCTGCGGTCTCCTTTGCTCCCCTTTGCCTCGCTGACATACCAAACATTTTGCAACAAAGTCAGCTACTGGCCTTCTTTATTCCCGACCACCAAAAAGTCTCTTCAGATCCTTGTATAACTTATCCCCACCCGGATGAACCGAATAAGGAGTACAATGAGCCTCAGTCAAAATTACTTTCTTCAACTCTGGATCGCTCGGTACACACCATCGACCCTCAAACCTCAAACTCCCATCACCATGAATCAAAAATCTAGGAGTAGTACCATCTCGTACTCCATTCTTCCATAGCTGAATCTTCGGATCCTGTAACTGCTTGCTCCTAATATCATCATATAACCCATGCTCAATCATCATATTCCTAGTAGCATCTCCCTTTTGAATCACATAGATCCTCATCTTTGCTACCTCATCCCTCAACCTTATCAAGGACATCGCCGTGCACAAGGAATATACACTCTTCTGACTCAAGGCATCATTAATTACATTAGCCTTCTCTTCATGGTAGATGATCTCCATGTCATAATCCCCAATCAGCTTCATCCACCGCCGCTGCCTCGTATTCAGCTCCTTCTAGGTATAAATGTACTTCAGACTCTTATGGTCTTAAATTACCTTGAAACTGGCACCATATAAATAGTGCCTCCAAATCTTCAGCGCAAATACCATCGCTCCCAACTCAAGATCATGAGTAGGGTAATTCTCCTCACAAGGCGTCTACTGTCTCGACGCATAAGCAATGGCCTTCCCATTCTGCATAAACACACACCCTAAGCCACACTTCGATGCATCCATATACACCTCAAAATTATCGCTCCCCTCAGGTAATGCTAAAACGGGAGCTGTGGTCAAACGCTCCTTTAAGGTTTGGAACGCCGTATCACAACTCTCATCCCAACAAAACCTGTTCTCCTTTCTCATAAACGCGGTCATAGGTATAGATATCTTCGAGAAGTCCTTCACGAACCTCCTTTAATACCCAACGAAACCCAGAAAACTTCTCACCTCAGCCACATTCATTGGTGCCTCCCAGTTAGACACCGCCTCAATCTTACTCGGATCCACCATTACTCCTTCCTTCGATATCACATGCTCTAAGAAAGCCACCTTCTCTAACCAGAATTCACATTTAGACAACTTGGCATACAACTGGTTATCCCTCAAGGTCTGCAACACGATTCTCAGATGCTCTGCATGCTCCTTCTTAGTCTTAGAATAGACCATGATGTCGTCAAAGAATACCACCACGAACATGTCCAAATATTGACTGAAGATCTAGTTCATAAGGTGCATTAATACCGCTGGTGCATTAGTCAACCCGAAGGACATGACCACGTACTCATAATGTCCATACCTTGAACGAAACGCCATCTTCGGAATGTCACCATCCTTTATTCTCAGTTGATAATACCTCGACCTCATATCTCTCTTCGAAAACACCCGAGCTCCACTCAAATGGTCAAACAGATCATCAATACTACGTAATGGATACCTATTCTTCACTGTCACTTGGTTTAGCTCACGGTAATAAAAAATTAACCGTTAGCTACCATCCTTCTTCTTCACAAAAAGAACTGGCGCACCCCACGACGATATAATAGGTCTAATGTATTCCTTGTCCAGTAACTTATTCAGTTGCTTCTTCAACTCCTCAAGCTCTTTTGGTCCCATGCAATTCGGAGCCTTAGAAATTGGTTCCGTACCGGGCTTCAGCTCCAAGCAAAAATCCACATCTTTCTTCGTAGGTAATCTCGGTAACTCTGGTGTCTCTCACATGACATAAGAGCATAGGGTAGCCCTTCCTCAGGTAGGTCTTCAATGTGATAGCCGCTATCAGCTTCACCTTTGGCTTCACCACGAACCATTGGTAAGACACCCTAACTCCCTTCGGATCCCTTAATGACACCTTCTTCTGATGAAAATCTATACTAGCTTTATATCTACCCAACCAGTCCATCCCGACAATGACCTCAAATCCATCTAACGGGAATTCAAACAAATCAACAGGAAAGTCAACTTTCCCCACAACCATAGACACCCCTCTAAACAACTTATTACATGATACAAACTCCCGATAAGGTATAAATACCTCATAAGTTAAACATTCACTACCTCCCAATCCCAACAAAACAACTTGACTTTTTGAAATGAAAAAAAAGGGTTGCCCCTGAATCGAATAATACAAAAGAAGGGACATTATTAACAAGGAAAGTATCGGTAACCACCTGCGCATCCGTCTCTGCCACTTGCTTGTCCATGATGAACAGTTTACCATTGTTCTTCTTACTGCTCCATTGCATTGTACTTGCAGATGCCACAGTCTTCAAAGCCGAGCTCTGGTTCTCCCCATTGTTGTTGTTGTTTTGCCTCTGATAACCACCGTAGCGGTATAACCAACGCCGGTGTCACTCTGATTCCCCCGCCAGTTCCATGAACCTGCAGGCCGTTTACTAGCCCTGCTATGAGAACAACTCATCTGATATGAGGGTTGGTAACCCCCACTTCCACCCCTGGACAGACACTCAAACCTCTTGTAACCCAAACAGCCACAACTAAAGCACTTCATCCAGAAGTATCATAAGCAGCTCTTCCACTATTTCCTCGCGACTGTTGTCCTCCACGGTAGCCACCCCTACCAAAATAGGATTTGGCCTGTGAATAATTGCTCTTCTTGTAGGTAGAGTTACCTCCACCTTCGCTTGTTGCCTTTCTCTTACCACCCTCAATCACCTCTCTAGCCTCCTTCGTCATAACTCCTAATCTCTCAGCCTGCCCCGCCTTCACATAGCCCTCCTTAAGGTCAGAATCAACCGACATTGGTAGCTTGTTCATGACCCTAAACACCAACCCCTTCAAGAACTTCTATGCCACAGACTTTTGACTCCATTTCATCTCATCGGCATAGCTTTCCAACTCTGTGAACTTGTTGTAGTACTTTGTCACAGACATCTCTTCAGCCATTCGAAAGATCTCAAATTCGGACCTCAGCCCCCCTCACATGCTCGGGAAAAAACTCCACCCTCAACTCTGTCTTGAAATCTCTCCAGAGGATTCCTACTACTCCTTCACCTTCATAGTAATCCTTCATAGCTTCGCTGTCTCTTAATCACCATTTTCCCACGTGACCCCTGAGGTTGAACGCGGCTTGTCCACGAATAGATTTGCTGGACGGTTGACGACCTCCAAGAAGCTCTCCATCTCGCGGTGCCACTCATCTCGTAGGTAGTGGGTCGGTGATGGGCGATGGCAATGCTTATGTTAGTAGCATTCACTACCACCTTCCTATTACCACCCACAGTCTAAGGGCCTCCGTGAGTTCCTTATTCTGTTTGACGAGTCTGGCAACCTCTTTCGCACTGTACTCTGAAGTTGGAGCTGACTCGCTAGCTCTTGTTGCAGGCATGACATCTTCAATAAGAATGGAAAACGTAAGCACAAGCCTACGGCCAAAAACGGACAACGGTCCTGACATAAACATACTCGGTCGAGTGCAATAAGCCACTTGGCCGAGTTAAACTTACTCGATCAATTACTACAGGTACTCGGTCAAGTACACCTAATACAGGATATTATTAAACATTCAAGGATTTCCACTCGATCTAGTCCAAAAAGACACTCGGTCGAGTCACACACACTCGGTCGAGTCACACACACTCGGTCGAGTATCAATATACACTCGACTAAGTGATCAAAGACAACATTCGTCACAACATTCTGGGACTTTTGCTCAATCTAGCCAAAATGGTACTCGGTCGAGTCTATCAAACTCGACCGAGTGTCACTATGCGTTCGGTCGAGTCATTATTCTCCGCATAATAATTTTCACATCAGCTCCCAACAGTCGATTGAGTGTCAAGGTGCTCAGTCGAGTATCACCTACTCGGTCGAGTACCTTCCCCCACTCGGTCGAGTCATGCAATGATACAGCTCCCGTACAGCAATTACTCACGCATATTCACATACATAACACATGATATCATTTTCTCATACTTCACAACTATTCAATTCATCTTCTCATACTCACATACATAACACAATCTCATTTACGCATACATACAACATGCTCGTTAACAAGAACATATTTTCATGCCAAATCAATACTGTTTAACACATTACATTGCGTTCATGCTCATCATCATGCTATCATATTTAAATTACATCACATAATCCTGCCATATCTCATGTGCTTCATATCTCATCACACCATTCACGCCAATTTCATGTGATACACACATGGCACAATTCATCATCCACTCCATTCCACATCCCTCTCCATTCCACATCCCTCTCCATTCCACATATTTCAACATGCAACACACTAAGAACATCAAATATACATAACGCCTGACACTTCCCTTGGTGACCAAGTAAGAGCTATAGGGGCAAGAGTGCGATCCCGAGACATCTACCAAATATTTGCGGTAGCCCCTTATGTCTCCTGCCCGGGTTCATTATATTAGACTCTTCTAATTCATTCATTTGGTTCATTGGTTTTAGGTTCCAAAATCAATTGCTTTGATACTACTTTGTAACACCCCCATAATTCAAGGTGCCTTATAAGACCCCCTTATCACATGGGAGGGCTGCAATCTCGGTTGCCCGAGGTGGTACATATTAAAACGAGCAATAAAGAAACAATACTTTATTTAATAAATAGTTTAACTCAAATACATGTCCTCAAAATAGACGGTATACCGCCTGACCAATAATCCAAAGTGAACAATATTTAAGTAGTAGAAACTAAACAATACATATGACTCTAACTACTCGGCGGAAGGTAAGACACGATGCGGTGATCCCATCCTCAATCCCAAAGAAGCTCTATCGATTATCTGCGGTCACCTGCTCACCATCCCCCAATGGATCACAACAGTTTTGTAAAACCGTAACGGGGTGAGTTTTTGCATATACCGACCAACGTACAAGATAAGCACAAGGGAAAGAGAAATCAGAGGGCCACCGCAGCGGACACCTTAGTAGACTCAAGTTACCATCCTTGTTCTAAAAAAAACCACCTATTAACCCTGGACCACGGCCATAGGCGTCGAAAGCCGAAAGCCCCTCTCACCGCAGTGAGAGAACCCGGAACATTAATGTGCACATCCCCCACTCGGGGTGTGATCCGTTTCCCAACGGAATCATCAATCAGTAACCATAGTAATCATAGTAACAACCCAAACTCCACCCTAACTCCATCATCATCATCAATCAGAACAAGTAACATATAATATTATCACATCAATTAGCATAAAAAAATACTGAGTAGGGAAACCCTATCTTATTGAAATTCTACAATAATCAAACAAGCAATCAGAAGCGTTCCTCTATGAAGTCCCCTCCTAAACAATCAATATTCATACAATCAATAACAATCTTTCCCTTCCCCCTGAAAGTCCATAGACCTTAATTAGACTCCTCTAATTAGTTACTAAATTACTTGTTAATTTAGTATTTAATGATATATGTAACATGCATGCAAATATAAAGACATTTACATAAAAAAAAAGAAATTTCCTCACATTTATATGGAAAATAAAAGGGCACAACAAGAACTCCTTCTTGTTGTTCTTGAGCTATTAATATGGATGAACAAGAATAATCTCCAAACTAGAAGACCTCCTTCAAGTTGCACCAAGATGATACCAAATAATCTACCCTTATTATTAACTAGATAATAAGATAGATATAATACTACCAATATTAGACTATATTACTACACTAGTAATACTTAGGAAATATTAGTATTATGAGAGTTTTTAGAGAGAGGAAGAGTTTTAGAGAGAAGTGTGAATCAAGCACCAAAATGAAGTAATGAAAAATGAACAACTATTGTTCATTATAAGGCCAATATAGTCGGACCATTACATGCAAAATGGCCTCTTATTTTGTTTAATTTATTCCCATGCAATAAGGTGGAGTGTAGGAAATGTTTAGTAAGATTAAAGTATGTAGGTAATGTCACAATCAAAAGGAGAATTGTGTAAGAAGAAAAGAACAAAATCATTTCTTCCTACATGTGCCACAACCGGCCAGAAGATCCTTATTATGGTCGATTTTGATTTTTGATATTTGTCCCACAAATACTTATTAATCATATGCTTAATTATCTTGTATAATTAAGTGTTAATTTGATCATATAACAATTATATGACACAATTAAATAAATAATATGTACTTAACATTTTAAGTAATATTTTACCATTACATCATTATATAATGGGTCCCACAATGCTTAGTTAATTTATTTTACAACTCCTTGTAAATATAATTAACTAATTACCTCTATCTCAAAACCTCAACTAATCTAGTAATTTAACGATTAATTACTAAGTTAAATATTATTTTATCATATTAAAATAAGATATAAATTTATTAGTCAATTATCGCATAATTGAAAAATAAACTTAATCGAATTTGAGTTCTTAACTCAATTTCTAACAATTAACTCTCGTACATATCAAATATATGTAATGGACTAATATAATTAGTTACTATTTGGATTTCATCCTTTAGGTGTGACCGAAAGGGATCAGTTGATCACCGCCGTCATACGACAATAACGTCAAACTCTAGTCAGCCAACCGTTATTGATTTACGTTAATCAACTGACTAATCATATATATAGTCAATAATATCCCAATTATATTCCTTAATAAGATTTATTATGTGGCGCACTATTTGTGGAGGACACCTACTCCAACAATCTCCCACTTGTCCGATACAAGTGTGCGTCACCAATTCTCTCTTGTCTCTTTATTCACACTTCCATCAACGCAGGTGTCTTTCATGTCGCACTTGCGATTGATTATATCTAGAGTGTTTTCTCGATAGGGAGAGTAACTGTTACTTGAACCGGAAATCTACCATAGATCTCTTTCCGTGGCCACACATTTACAGTAACTTCTCCTCGAGTGGCCTTAAGATGTTTGTACCCAACGTGGGTGGACAATTCCTGTTGATTCATCTACTCTGTATGATGCAGATCACCATGATCCAGAAGATGTCCATCGGCCTCCTTTTACGGCACGACCTAGAACATCATCCAAAACCAATCGGAAACTGTACCTGACTCAGATAGACGGTCGCCAGTCAAAAGAACCGACTCATATGAATAAGATAGAAGACCCTGCCACGACCAGGCATCAAATAACTGATTTAAGGGTATCTACAAATGTCACTGTCTGACAGAGTGTCATACAGTCTGTCTATGTAAACGACCAGTCATCTCCATGCCCCCATGGTGCTGAACCAACCATCGATCGACTTACAATCTAGTCACTTCGAGACGTCACCTCATTGAGTGACTAGGGACAAAATACTAAGTTCGTCCTATTCACTTGAATAGGGTCCAACATTCTCTTACAATCTATTCGGCTAAACAAAGTATTAAATTTAGTCAAACTAAATTAAAGAGTTTATAATGAAACTCGAACAATGAATGCAATTATCATATATGAAATAATTAAAACAACATTCAATTATTACATATTACATAATCTAAAGGAATTATGGTACACGTCTCAATCCCATTGTGACGACATGACCATCATGCTTAGCCTTTGATAAAGGCTTGGTTAAAGGATCAGCAATGTTGTCATCTGTTCCAACCTTACAAATGTCAATTTCCTTTCTGTCCACGTAATCTCTAATTACAAGATATTTCCTAAGTACAAGTCTAGACTTATTACTAGACTTGGGCTCTTTTGCTTGAAAAATAGCCCCACTGTTATCACAATAAATCGTGATAGGATCTTTGGCAGTAGTGACTACTGTTAGTCCTTCCAAAAATTGTTGAATCCATACAGCTTCCTTTGTAGCTTCAGACGCTGCAAGGTACTCTTCTTCTGTTGTAGAATCCGCTGTAACGCTTTGCTTGAAATTCTTCCAGCAAACAGCTCCTCCATTCATCATATAAATGAAGCCGGATTGGGATTTCATATCATCCCTATCTGTTTGGAAACTGGCATCTGTATAACCCTTTACAAGTAACTCAGTCTCGCCTCCAAACACTAAGAACGAATCCTTGGTTCTTCTCAAGTACTTAAGGATGTTCTTTACGGCTATCCAGTGAGTCTCACCGGGATTTGCTTGGTAACGACTTGTCATGCTCAAAGCATATGCAACATCGAGACGAGTGCACATCATAGCATACATGATTGATCCAACAGCAGATGCATAAGGGATCAATTTCATGCGTTCAATCTCCTCGGGTTTCGTAGGGCACTCTGACTTGCTCAAAGTCCACTTCCCATAGGAAGAAAGCCTCTCTTAGAGTCTTTCATATTGAACCGATCAAGAATCTTATCAATATAAGATTCTTGACTTAATGCTAGTATCGTTTTAGATCTATCCCTATAGATCCGGATACCTAAGATGCGCTGGGCCTCTCCTAAGTCTTTCATTTGGAAATGTATCCCAAGCCACTCCTTTACAGAAGTGAGCATTGGAATATCATTCCCAATGAGTAGTTTGTCATCTACATACAAGACTAGAAAAGTTACTTTACTCCCACTAAACTTCATGTATAAACACGGTTCCTCGACGCTTCGAGTGAAACCATTTTGTTAAATTACATGACCGAAACGATGATTCCAACTCCTGGATGCTTGTTTAAGACCATAGATGGATCTCTTAAGTTTGCATACCTTCTTAGGGTTTGATGGATCCAAAAAACCTTCAGGTTGTGTCATGTATACTTCCTCTTCTAGAATCCCATTCAAGAAGGAGTTTTTGACATCCATTTGCCAAATCTCATAATTATGAAATGCGGCAACCGCTAAGATAATCCTTATGGATCGAAGCATGGCGACTTGGGCGAAGGTTTCGTCATAGTGAAGACCATGAACTTGGGTGAAACCTTTTGCCACCAATCTAGCTTTGTAAACATCATTATGTTTATCTATGCCACTTTTGATCTTATAGATCCACTTACACTGAAGAGGTCTTACCTCCTTAGGTAAATCAACCAAGTCCCATACTTGATTGTCGTACATAGAATCCATTTCGGATTGCATGGCTCCTAGCAATAGCTTTGAGTCGGGACTAGAAATGGTTGCTTTGTAGGTAGTAGGTTCGTTACTTTCAAAAAGTAACACATTATAGTTATCACCATCCTCTATAATACCAAGGTATCTATCAGGTTGATGACTAATTCTGCTTGACCTCCTAGGTTCCGAAGGAATAATGACCGTGCCAGACGAAGAGGGAACATTTTCCTCGTCGTCCTTTTCGGTTTGTGGCTCTTGGACTTCATCAAGTTCAAATTTTCTCCCACTCTGTCTTTTAGAAATAAAATCATTTTCTAAAAAAACTGCATCACGAGACACAAACACTTTGTCCTCGTGTTTATTGTAGAAGTAATACGCACGTGATTCCTTTAGATATCCTACGAAAAGACATTTGTCAGATTTCGGTGCGAGTTTATCGTCAGACTTATTCTTAACAAAAGCCTCGCATCCCCAAATTCTCATAAACGACAAATAAGGGACATATCGGATCGTAGGGCTTTAATCTTTTTATTCAATTGGTTTTCTACTTCATTTTGAAATTCTTTGAATTTTTCAAAAGCATCACTTTTATGCCTCATCAACTAGACATATCCATATCTACTCAAGTCGTCGGTAAAAGTAATGAAGTAGTGATCACCACCTCCAGCTTGGATAGTCATTGGACCGCATACATCCGTATGTATAAGTCCTAATACTTCACTTGTTCGTGTCCCTTTTCCCGTGAAAGGAGCACGAGTCATCTTGCCTAGAAGACAAGATTCGCATACGCCATAAGATTCGTAATCGAATGGTTTGAGTACTTTAGATGAAACAAGTCTTTTTATGCGTCGTTCATTTATGTGCCCTAAACGACAATGCCAAAGGTATGATTGATTAGGTTCACCTGTTTTGAGCTTCTTGTTTTCTACATGATAGACCTCTTTTGCAATATCTAGAACATAAATACCTCCAATAGAAATGGCCTCGCCATAAACCATTTCACTAAACGAGAAAGTACAACGATTGTTCTTAATACAAAATGAAAAACCTTCTATGTCTAACACGGAAATGGAGATAATGTTCTTGGTAAGATTGGTACATAATAGCAATTATTTAAATACAACTCTAAACCATTAGGCAAAAGAAGAACGTAGGTGCCCACGGAAACTGCGGCTACCTTAGCTCCATTTCCCATGCGCAGGTCCACGTCACCCTTGGCTAGTGCTTGCGCGTCCCTCATCCCCTGTACATGATTACAAAGGTGAGAACCACAACCGGTATCAAATACCCAAGAAGATGTACTACCAAAGTTAATATCTATCATATAGAGTGATGAAATAATTTTACCTGACGTTGTCACACAACCGTCTTTCTTGTCTTTTAAGTATTTGGGGCAATTGCGATTCCAATGCCCTTTGCCATTACAATAAAAGCAATCCGCCTCTGCGTGTTTGTTGATTTTGGGCTTGGGTTTATAAAAGACCTTGCCCTTTCCCTTGCCGTTTTTCTTGAAAAGAGTCTTACCCTTTCCCTTGTCCTTTCTCACCCCAAGGTTCATGTTCTTCATTTTCATTGAAAGAACGTCCTTAGGTTCACTCCCACTAGCCTCCATGTCCCTCTCCGCTTGGGTGAGGAGTGCATGGAGTTCATGGAAACTCTTGTCCATCCATGCCATTCATGTTATAGTTCACCCTAAATTGGGTGAACTTAGGTGTGAGTGAATGAAGGATCTTACCCACCACCAATTGCTTCGGAATTTTGCACCCTAGACGCTCTAAGGTGTCCGCATGCTCAACCATTTTGAGCACGTGTGGGCCAACTTTTTGGCCTCTTTGAAGCTTGGTGTCGAAGAATTTCGTAGCCGCCTCATATTGGAGAATTTGAGGGGCTTGCAAAAACATCGACGTAATCCTCGTGAATATCGCATATGCATTGAGAGATATCAATTGGAGTTTGAGTTTGGGTGAGATTCACCAAATCAAGACATTCTTGACGTCATTAGCAACCTTTAAATAAAGGTCATATTCGGCCCGAACCACCGCAGACGATCTAGGCGTGGGTTCGGTGGGGGGCTCTTCGATAAAGTAGCGAAGCACGTTATCGGATATCGCGGCGTTCTTGATCGTTGATTCCCATTCAACGAAGTTACTTCCGTCATCTTTTAGGACACACTTGTCCATGACGAATCTCAACCATGAGTCCTTACCCAAGGTTGCATTGTTTGATGATGTTGACATTGTGCGAATATGGTTACTACAACAAAAAGAAATATATAAACATTCATTGTTAATTTACTTGAAAAACATTTTAACAAGTTTAGCATTTATATAATGACCTCTCACTAAATTATATAAATTATTCCAAGACCCATCTTTAAATAAAAATAGTCATCGCATGCTACCTTTATCTAGAAATGGTAAGTCATTATTTGACTAATTCTACTCTTAGAACTCTTGGTTGACGGATTTCAACTAAATCCATCTCCTAGTCCCAAGATAACGCTTATCTCGTTGAGTCCAATCCAATTTTAGCTTGTGATCGTATCAGCCTACTAACCCGAGGTAAAAAGGGACCCACGAGCGTGGTAGCCCTAATGAACACGGGATTCATAGGTGTTAGTAATTGGTAAGGCTAATCTCAATTTTTTAAATATGTGAGAGATCTTGTCAATTTAGTTATTAATTCCCTATAAGTGAACTAAGTCGGTGAATTGTGAATAACGTTGAATTGCCAATAACGGAAAATAAAATGCATGTGTGACGATTTTGGCATGAACGGAAATAAAGCAAGCAACCAAGCAACGATAAAATCCTAGTATGGCCACCTAGCTAATCAAATTAACTAGATAATTACAAATTCGGAAACCAACTCCTTGGTCCCTTGCCTCTTCACTTGGAACACCTTCCAAAATGGCACCGTCTTGAGGGAGTCACCGGTCTTCATAAAAATAATTACAAATTTACAAATATACAAATTCCTATTATACATTTATTCTATAAAATGAAATTATTAAATTATACAAACCGGCGATACGAGATCGCAATAAAATTACAACCAAACCGTTATTCCCTTACATTACGGGTAATAACGATTAAAAATAACTAGGCCATACTAGGTACAAAATTTGCATAAATTATTAATTAAATGACATTCATTCATTCAACCATAAATAAAATAAATTGCTGCAAAATTCATGCCAAAATTTCCCTAAACACATTCATGCTCATTTGATGGAGTTTTACTTAACCTCGCAAGCGAACGAGTTATCGTTGGGTATTGCAAGGGTCGTATCCCATGGGATGGTAATTATGGTTCTAAGGCGGTTTAATCAAGTTCTAGTTTAGTTCTAGCTAGTAGCAAGTTGAAGAGGAATAATAATAAACTAGGCTAATAAGAAGGCAAAGATGCGATGTAAAAACAATAATTAAAAGGAACTAGGGTGGATGGGTTCATTAATGCAAGTATGAGTCAATTATGGTGGGGGATTAGGACTAGTCTAAAGATAGTCTAAACATGTCTCCACCTCTCGGTGTAAGACGGATTAAAAGACAAGCCTCCACCGATCGGTGCGAGACGAGACCTAGTCTAAGGTTCGATTGGGTTCTCGCCCTAACCTCTCCCTAAACATCCAACACACACACAACAACAATACAAGTTCAAGCTCTCACTCAAACTAGCAATAAAACATGAGAAAGACTCAAATTACTCATTCAAGCATTTCAACAAACACCTCGTGTGCACAAAACAAGTAAACTACCAAAACACTAAATCTTTATGCCCAATTACCATAATCAACCCATAAACTCACATTAAATCCCCCATCTTCCCCTAGTCTAACACTACTCACTCATACTAATGAAGAAAAACATTAAAGACGAAAACTTTGATATGAAACAAGCAAGAGAAGGCATATTCAACATGAAAGCTAATTAAATAACCAAGAACAAGTAATTAAAAGACAAGTAATGAAATAAAGATGAAGAATTATACCAAAACTTGTAATAAAGGATGGAACTTGGATTAATAATCAAAATAAGAGTATCCCCTTGTCTTCCAATTAAAACCCAATTGTTCACAAATAGCTAAAGGAAAGACTAGATCTAAAGATAACTAAGTAGAAAACTAGAGTAATTAGTGCTAATTATCAAAGGATTAGAGTAGTGATTAGAAATATTGAAGGCTAAAATCTAGGGTTTTTGTGTCTAGGGTTGTGTGTCTAAAATGAATTAGGAGAGGGGTATATATAGGTTGGTGAGATTTAGGGTTCAAAATAAGAAAGGAAGTGGAAATGCGGAGTGGAGGTCTCAGCCGGTCGACCGGCCGCCGGTGGCCTTGACCGGCTGAGCCCCACTGACTTCAAACTTGAGTTTTCTCGTGTGAATAAGGTCTCAGCCGGCCAGCCGGCTGCCGGTGGCTTTGACCGGCTGAGACCACCTGATGTTCTTCCAAATTTCAAGTTTTGTTATGGTGTATTGGGGGTGCTCAGCTGACCAGCCGGCTGCCGGTGGCCTGGACCGGCTGAGCCCCTCTGCTCTTTCTCTTCTTTTCTTCCTTCCTTGGTATGAGTTTTGGGTGCTCAGCCGGCTAGCCGGCTGCCGGTGGCTTGGCCGGCTGAGCCCCTTGTATCCTCTTCTTCCTCTCCTTTTCTTCCTTTCTTCATTGTGTTTAGTTTTGTGACGGTTTCTCGGTTCTCGTCCCGTCTCGTCCTTGTATTGACATAAATCCTGTGAATTGAGACGGAATTAAATGGTATGAGAGTACACGAGATGAGGGCCAAAACACGATAAAACCGACGCCAAACAAAACTAAATGCGATGAAACATAAGAAAATAAGGAGAAGAAACGGTCCAAAATAATCATATATCATCATTGTAGCTCGATTTTACGGGATTTACTGATTTTTAACCATTAAAAATCAATATCAACATTTAAATCTCATTTAAATTCAAACTAATTAACTAAACTATTTTAGAACTCAAAATTAGTCCATACTAATTTTGTTGGTCATTAATTAGATCGATTTCATTTCATTTGCTAAATATAATGGTTTAATCATAACAATTATGAAATAAACCCAAAATAAATTATAAACATCATAAAAATTTGAAACCAAAAATTTTGTACATTCTGGAACATTTCCAGGAACAATAAAAATAAAAAACATTAGCTCAAAAAATTTAAATTAATGGAGTAACACAAGAATAACAATGGAGTAACACGAGAATAACATTAATGAGCAATTTTAGGTATGTAATAACACAAGACGAACAATAGAGTAACACATGAATAAACTAAGAGTAACAATGGAGTAACACAGGAGTAACAATGAGCAATTTGAAATAACAATGCAGTAATACAGGAGTAACAACGAAGTAATAATGAGCAATTTAAGGTTAAAATGAAGTAACATAAGAGTAAAAATGGAGTAACACAAAAGTAACATAGAAGTAATAATGAACATTTTTAGTTGTAGGTAAGAATGAAGTAAGAATATAGTAACACATGAATAACAATGAGCAATTTAAGGTACAAATGGAGTAAGAAAG
>JAIUZE010014594.1:0-25339 GCA_022085475.1 Heliosperma pusillum | reverse complement strand
AAACAAGTAATTTAAATAAATAATAGATGAGAATACGTTTTTAATAGGTTCACTTTAGTGAAAATCGGTAAATTTTAAAACCGGAACCTATCATTAAATATATTCATCGTAACAAAGGTGTCTTAAAGAAAAAGGTTCATAACAAAAAGGAAATATTATTATACATAAGAAGTGTCTAAAACGGGAGACATATCAACCCGTATAAATACGGAAATAAAAGAGTGTATAATATAATACAATCCTAAGAACCGAATATAGGTCCAAGGTAATACTTCACTCGCTAGCTCGTCAATGTACCCAAGTATGCATCAAAAACCTGCCAACCGCATTAAATATAAACACGGAAGCCACAGTCAGTGGGGAGTAACTCCGAGTTCTCCCAGCCACGAAATGTCGAGTTTAATAAAACATGAACAACATAAAAGAGATGTATATGGAAAATACAAAGCCTTAACATATACGATATGCTTTTCATGTTATGAAAAAAATAACTAACATACAACCTAGCAAATGAAGGCTATCATGTGAATCAGTTACGAGGTAGGGAAGCTAGTATCTTAGCTCAGAGGTTACATTTAAAACATGGCCATAATACAACTCAACCCTAATCATACAAACTATCATGTGAATCAGTTAACAACCGGTAATCCAAACTCTATCAACCTTAGCCGGCTTGCATCTCACCTTCTAAGATTCATAGAATCATCAAACATGAAAGACCAATACGTCTAGAAACAGGCACAAGTTCTTAGCACAGTCAATAGTCGACTTCTGTACCTCGAGTCTATACCACAAGGTAGGAAAACATCCTAGTCCTAGACTGATCAGACCTAGCGACAACAGCTAACCCATTCCCTGTCTCATTACATAACCGTACATGAGAAACTCTACTAGGCGACCCCCTAAGCAGAGATGGCTAGTACTTAAGCTGGCTCCATTCCCAAAGTGGGAGCAATTAGGCAGCCATGCCCCCGGCTTGGTATCAAAAGGCCCAAGCCAGTGACACAAAAGCTATCAAGCAGTGAACTATATACTCGTTAAAGATAGTAAGGCCTATCAATGTCATGGTCCAAGGTACTCATTTAGAATTAGAATGGTCAAGACGCCATATAATCATAATTCTCTATGGGTACTTAGTCAACACGACATATATCATACAATTAAACCGTCACGGGAAAAACTTCCTATCATGTGACTAATTACATATAAATCATATTCAAATATAATATCGCCTCATATCTACTAAGGCTCATTCATTCATTCATTAAATAAAACTTTACCTGAAGACAAATCCCCGACCCGAGTCCCGCGACGGGTCATCAGTCAAAACGGGGCTGACTAGATCGTAGTTTGACCAAACCCGTTTGGTCAAACCGGCTAGAAACAGAGTCTTAGCCATTTAGGCTTGAACATAAGAACATCGTATTCATTTCATGCTATTTTATTCAAACTTCTAACATGTGAATTATTAATTCTTACGAAACCCGCTAGACTTAAAGGATATCAAATTAAACTACAATCTCATGCTATAATTTCTAACATGTGAGAAATAATAATATTATGAAAAACCGTTTAATTAAATAATTTACTTATTAAAATTCCCACTTGCTAAAAATTACAAAATATAATATAATAATAACGATAAACTCAAAAAACCGTCACAAGTCCAAAGGGACTCACGGGTCATGGGCTGGACCGGGATTGAACCGGGCCTGGACTGGGCCCACGGCCTGGTTTGGGCCGGTTTTGGTCCACCATTTCTAAAACCGTTTCTTAATATTTCCCGCATGCTTAACATATTTAAAACCCGTCAAAACAACAACAAAACAATCAAGTATCGACACAAGCCCAAAGGCCAAATCACGGACCAACCCAGACCGGGCCTGAACCGGCCTGGACCGGCCTGAACCGGGCTGAACCGGCCTGGTTTGGGTCGGTTTCTCAGCCACCCTACACGGCCACCACCAAGCACCAATCCAAATTTATTTCTAACATGTTTTAATTAACAACCATCCATTATAACAACCAATTCAACCATCATTCATACTAAAATTATGATTATGAACAAATCATCCAACATGTCAAAAATACCAAATATGTTAAAAACTCATATAACTTAATAATAATAACAACCTAGCTTGTTACTACTTAAAACCGTAAATAACAAAAACATAAGTAAAAACATAAGTAAAAGTATGTAACATTAATTCGTCGAGTAACTCGGTAATCGTTACCTTAGCTAGCACAAAAATCAAGTAGCACCAAAATAAGAACTAAAAACCCGTCTACTAATCTTCTTCTAAAATATACGAGTCACCAAACTCGTCTTCATAATCTTCTCCTATAAGAAATGACAAAAATAACATTATTAGAATTAAAACTTGATTTCAACAATTAAAGTGTTGAAAACGATTTTGTCGGAATTGAAAATAAAACGTACATGGAGAGGAAGAGCGGAGAGGAGACTCTAGAAATATAAGTTAGGACGGAGTTGGCCAAGTAACGAAGGTTTTGTGACGATTTTGCTCAAGAACGCTCAAGAACGATCAAGAACACGAAGAACGATTATGATTATATTAAAGAAGGTATTAAATAGATATTAAGTTGATTTAATGTAAAATGAAAAGATAATTAGTGAGTAAGAGTGGGGAGTTGGCCGTGTAAATATAGAGGATTAATGGAGTCGGGTTTTGAACTTGTTGTTACGGGATTGACTCGGGTTTTATAAACATATTATGGTAATTATTTAGATATTATTAGATATTATTTTAGTTTAATCAAATATCTAGATATTATTTAGATATTATGTTAGTTTAATAAAAAGAAAGGAAAATATCTAATCCTAAGAGGAAGAGGAAGAGGCGTGTGGAGTAGGAGGAAATCGGGTCTGTTTTTAAGCGATTTGTTTAAATTGACAGATCGATAAAGTTACAAATATCTTAGATATTTGTATTAGTTTAATCAAAGAAATCAAAAGATCTAAAGTGAGTGGAAAGGTGACTTTGGGCGTGTGACTCATGCAGGAGTCGGGTTTCGGGTTTGTTTCGGGACTTAAGTTGACTCGGGAATAGTTAAATGACGTTCGGGTTTAAACCGTATAACCTTCTCTTTAATTCCAAATAAATTCAAAACAATTATATTAAATTATCATAAATTCAAATAAATCGTAATAAATTAAAATATATTAAATTTATTATTTTTCAAATATAATTTCGGTCTTTCAAATTACGGGTTGTTACAACCTTTCCTTAGAGTTACAATCAATCATCAATATAGGGTGAATTTAGATCTACACCATTCTCGTCAAATCATAAATTCATCCTAACAAACACTAATACTCCACAAAATTCAAAGCTCTTCCGACCAAGTATAATATACCACAAACAAATGGGTATGGCATCCACAAAAATGTTACAAGCGGAAGGTAAGGATACCAATGGTAAGATGGAGGAACTATCAAGAGTAATTTCCAAGAGGCAAACAAGTTGGAAGAGAAAGAAGCACCTAGATAGAAGGAAGAGAGCAAAATACAATAAGGACGAGAGAAATCATAGATGAAGAAGAAATACACTTCAATTAGGCTTGTAAATCTTCAAATATTCGGTAGAGTATACTTCTTCTAGGTAACACAATGATCCACCTTAAGACGGTAGATACAAACAAACATAACATCACTCAACACAATCAACAAACAAGTTAGAACCTAACAAACATTAGATACACCAAAGACTACCAACTTAGGTCCTTAAGTCTACCCATCTCTCATTATTATTTCAAGGTCAAGTAATTTAAGTTTAGGGTTCACGTGTGTGCGTCGGGAGCGATAAAGCTCTGATACCAACTGTGACAACCCTCGCGAATGCGGAAATATAAAACATACAAGCATGTGAATTATATAGCGGAAAATACGGTATTTTAAAAACCTTTATACATGCAAGATAGAAAAATACGAGGAGTGTCAAAATATTACAAACTAAATAAAAATACCACAAGAGACGTAGTCTCTCAAAGTGTTAACAAAAGACAAAGTAATTAGCAACTAGCTAAACAACGTCTAGAGGTGTTTCATCCAGGGACAACGCCCGCTAGCTCACACCCGAACCCAAAAAAGCATAAGCAAAAAGCCATCCATGCAAGCAACCTGTTCATTCATGAAAAACATGAACGCCACAATCAGTGGGGAGTAACTCCGGGTTCTCCCAGCCATATCACCTTAAACGTACATATAAGGAAATACAAAAGTAAAATCATGCATATATAGATATACATGTGAGTTACGATAAGAATAGATAGGCAATCCAATATATAATGATAAGATCATGTGGAAATCAAATCAGAAACCATCATGTTATTCAAAGACTCGGGGAAGACACTCTTAGGCAAACGAATACGCTCACTAGGGCTTGCATCTCACCGTTAGCGGTATAAGATTGATAAGATTGAGACTCGACAGACAAACCAAGTCAAGTCATGTGATGATCTCAATAAATCCAACATATTATCATCCATTCACGAACCACGACATTGACGGTGTCCAATCGTGCAATGACCATGAACAATATCATGAAATCACGCATTCAAAGACGACACAAGACGACATCTCTCACGGTAAATGAAACGCACTAGCATCGTGTAAATGGCAAGTATGATTAACAGGCATCCACGGGATAAGCATTTCCCTGAACTCATACACGATGCTACATTTCGTATATGTAGACTAATTTCCTCCTGGTAGAACGACGATATAAATACCCGGTCCTAGTCTAAATCTGGCCAGAATCCCGAAATCACATTTTCCGGTTCGACATGCGATAAACGTTTCGCAGCCAAGACTCGGTCTTACACTAGACGCCGAGTACCCCAAATTCGGTAGATCAATTCACGAAAGAGGCGGAAAAGAGCTCAAGCCTCATAACAAGCGGTACGCTACATGCAAATAACACCACCTCGCAAGTACACAACATTTGACGGCGGGGTCGATCAACGCATAGCGTTCAACTCCCAACAACGTCGTCGTATGCCCACTAACACATGCATTTAAGCAGTAGGATACCTCTCCGTTCCGACATTCCAGCCTTACGAACGGGAAGGTAGCCAAGGGAATGAGAGTACAAAGCACAAGACAAATTAGTGCTCAAACCGTATCATTTGTAAAAACCGACTCAAAGTGGGAATATACCAAAAACCGTCACAAAACATGTGATACAAGCGAAGAAAAATATCATATATCCAAAAAATGAATCAATACATGATACCCAATCATTAGACCAAGTTTAAGAAGCATAATAAATAAGAAACATAGATAACTCTCCAAAACAACAATTTTGGAAACTAACTTAAACAAGGGTTCACTTCAAACTGTCATAACTATAGTTATAGATATGGGAATGCAGAAATTCCAAGTCGAGGTGATAGCTTATCCTCTTACGGTTCCAACGAGTGGTCACAAGCCCAAAACAAACTAGTAACGAAGGAGATATATCATTCTACGAAAAAGGTCGGTTGTTGTGAATTTGCACGAGTACACCCGAGAAGAGGAACAACAACACCATTTCATCATTTCCAATTTTCTAATTTACTGCTTCAACTAACAACAATAAATAGTAATCATAAAAATCATCAAATACAACAATCATCATCCATAACATATCCTAAGGCTTACAAATCATATTTAAATACGAATTCTACACATATAAAGCATGTAAAACACGTAAATGATATCGAGTAACCCTTCACCGTTACCTTTACGCGTCTTTAAACGGTTTCTAAGTTTTCCTAGTCTCCACCTACAAACAATTAGATAATAAAAGAGGAATATCATCCACCTTGAGAAAGACGGATAATTTAAAAAGCGAGAAAGACGGTAATTTTATTACCAATATGGATAGAGGAAGCTAAGAGGAGAAGTATAAGACGAACTTACGCGAATTCCGACAAGAAACGAATGCGGTATGATGATTATAAGATCGGATCAAAGAGGGGTTTAGGTTTTGGTGATTTGATGAGGAAGAAGGAATGATTTGGTGTTTGTGTTAATGAAATAGGTTAAGGAGTATGAGGGAGTATAAGTAAAGGGTGAGTCGGAAAAGTCAACGAAAGTCAAAGTCGACTTAAGAGTCAAGAAAAGTCAAAGACGACTCAAAAGTCAAGAAAAGTCGAAGACGACTCAAAAGTCAAGAAAAGTCGAAGACGACTCAAAAGTCAAGAAAAGTCAAAGACGACTCAAAAGTCAAGAAAAGTCAAAGACGAATCAAAAGTCAAGAAAAGTCAAAGACGACTCAAAAGTTAAGAAAAGTCAAAGACGAATCAAAAGTCAAGAAAAGTCAAAGACGACTCAAAAGTCAAGAAAAGTCAAAGACGACTCAAAAGTCAAGAAAAGTCAAAGACGCATTAAGACGGGATTCTCATGGAATCTCGCGGAAATTCCAAATACGAACTCGGAAATTCTAAATTCGACTCGAAACATTAAATTCTAAATTAAAACTTAAATTTGCTGAAAATATTTCGTAAAATATTTCTACTAGAAAAATAGGGTACATTTCCGGGTGTTACACATGCAATGTAACATCCACGTTTTAATCATAACATGTGAACTTAGACTATGTCGGTGAACATGTAATTTAGCAATCAATTGTCTAAATAGGATTTAAGATTGATTGCATATGAGAAGACAATTAAATCATCCAAAGAACCATACAATACAATGATTAAATAAAACTATAAAATAAATATTACAATTGATTACAACAAATACGGGATCTATGTCGGAAATATACCCAAAAGAAAGACTTAAATAAAATAAAGAATATGATAAAATTATCTAAAGATAGATTAACGGTGATATAAGGAGTTAATAGTTAATTAATTAGGCAATCAATCTGCGTCAGAGCGAATCAAGAAGATCAGAGACATAAACCAGCCTGGAACAGGTGCAGCAGAAGGTGCACAGAAAGAAACCAACCTGGGACAGGCGCAGCAGAAGGTGCATCCTCTGGAAGAGGCGGAACACTCTGTGCGTCTATTCCTGAGTTGGGTTATGGCTGTGAAGCCAGAATCGCAGTCAGTAAGTATTTTGTTTCTGTATTCACGATTTATTGATGATCTATAAGTCGAATTTAAGTGATTTAAAAAATTAAATTACACTAATTATATCAAAGACGAATCTAGAGATTTGATATGAACAAATCAAACCTCTAAAGACACAATTTGATAGATGACAAAAACCCACTAATATTGATTATTAGGGATCCAAGTCAAGACAAACTATCTAAATATTAAATTATGATGAAAGACGATTTATAAGAAATAATAAAAACTAATAAAGGTTTTGAAAAGGTTTGAGCATAAATCCGACATGAATCTTACATTAGATGAAATAATTAAAATACATTACAAAATATGGATTTAAACACCCTCAGACTTACATGTTGAGGAAACGAGATATGAATTAAGTTCACGATTTAGCGACAGCTCGACTCGAATGTAAAGAAAGTGCCCTCGTAAGAGGATCGATTGATTAATTAAGATTGATTATTGTTATGTTGGTCAAATTGGTAGGTCAATGCAATAACGTGACGGGAACCCAGAAGGATCTGAGCTTACGTGGTCGATTGATCAAACATGTAGTTGTTAAAATGCTTAGAGCAAGGTCTAGCATGCAAAGAGAGAGAAAAGAAGGGGCGGAACACTCGCGTGCCTTAAAAGTGAGTACGAACCTCTCCATATATAGGGAGAAATTCGAAGAGTTTTGGAATGAAATCTGTAAAAAAATCCCGGAAACAGGCAAAACGAGCCAGGGAAGAGGCGCAACAGGCACTTCGACTCTTGGAAGAGACGCAACTCCTGTTGCGTCATTTCCCGAGCAGTTTCCTACTTTGAAAGAACGATTTCCGCGTTTCTATTATGGAATTGCGATAGATTTCGAATACTTTCAAAATAAAATATGAATATATTTTACCAAAAAAGATAAGTTTGAAACATTGAATTATCCGGAATATTCTCGAGCGTTCAGACACGGTTTTAAAAGACAGTTTATAGAAGATGAAGCTGTTTTTTGACCCGGACTCCAAATAAACTCTAATGACTATCAAAACGACCGTATCAGCACGTAGATGACGACCAAGGGGTAGACACAAGTGTTTGAGCTATCACTTGACGATAAAATTACGAATTGTCATAAATCGTTCCGCGTACCAAACATGCGGCCAAATCATTACTAGATGGTTGGCGGAAGGTGTAGAAATGAGGTATCTACAGAGCCCCCACTTTGACTGAGGCTTGGACAAGGTAAAAGTCAAAGTATAGCCATCAGGTCAATCAAAGATTACAACCTGACGACTATGGCGATGCGAGGCGGTTCAAGGGGTCTGAACCAAGGACTTGTCGTCGGGAACATTTTAAATTCTATCGACTGTTGGGGAGGGTCGTTTAAAGTCCGTTAGATTACGTATCAAAGCTCGCCAGCTATAAGAAGGAGTCATACCTGAGCATCTTCTTATTTGGACTTGAGGTTACGTCATGAGGCTCGCCAGGCGTTTGAATATGGCGTGTAACGAGGCTTGCCAGCCGCTGGGGATTGGATGCGTAATGAGGCTCGCCAGCCGCTGGAGATAATACGTGAGAATAGGCTTGTCCCTATTTCAAGCGAACTCTCGTTGGGGAAACACATGTTGAAACCTTATACATGGAAGCTTCTGTCAGGATTGAATCATTTCGAGAATCTACTCGGTTGTGGTGTACAAATATCTTGAGGATAAAAAATGGGCCCACGGATTTTATATCCGAAAAAAATGGGTCTCTGTTGAGATGTTGTGGCGGTTCTGGAACCGGCCGAAGCACGTGTCTTCAAAAAGAACCAAAGTATGATAAATAGAAGTCGGAGAAGAGGCGGATAAGACTTGGGCCCACAAGTAACAAACTTTTAACCAACTTTTCAAATTTAGGCGAAACATTGTTAGGGAAAGGGCGCAGCAAGAGCTGCGACCTTTAGAAGTGGCGCAGCTATTGCTGCGTTTCTTCCCGAGCTTTTCCCTGTCTGATAAAGACGCGAACAGACGGATGTAACTCATTCATTCGAAATGTTGTCGAATTTTTGACTCAAACCCAAAATTAGGCTTTGAATTTATACTTGAGTTGACCCCTATCCTACATGTGTAGTCCGGTTTTCGAAAGAGCGGTCAAAGATTACCTGAAAACTTCTTGAAAATGACTTGAAACGCTTTCAAAATGTGCTTGCCATTGTTTGAAACCGCTGAGGATTTGCTTCAACTGTTTGACACGTTTAAAATGTTGATATGTTGAAACTGTTGAGGATTGTGCATTTGACATTCCTTCTACGTCAGCGAGAGTCCCGTGGACATAGATCTTGAGCCTTCTTCTTCTCGTGTGGGAGAAGATACACCAGCCAAGGTGGTGCAGGAGACTGGGACGGCTGAGGAGGAGGTTCCGAGGAGGATTACCACAGGTCGAGGTGGATACCATCTCATTTGGGCAGCGGAGAGCCACCTTTCTTACAGGACGGCACGGAGCATGGTAAACCTTTGTGTTTGCTTGTCATTTTCCATAACCGATTGCCACTTCTTTTGAAATATAAAATGTTAAATGACTTTCTTGATTCAAATTGCAGGAAGCCGGGAACATAAGGTCCTTTTCCGGCTACACGACCATGATGGAGGCGTACGAGAAGTTGACCGAGGATGAGTTGGTCCGATCCTGGCAGTCGATCAGGGCGATGAAGATTCGGGCTAACCTTTACCTAATTCGGGCCTTCTTGATTGTTACTGAGATACGACTTTGACCTTTCATATGTCTTTTGGGGAGGTCGGAGTCACCTTGGAGGATTACGGCATGATTTCTGGTTTGCCGTGTGGAGAGGAGAGCTTGGAGTGGCCGTCGGTAGCCATGAGGTTCGACTCAGAGGAGGCGAGACAGCTGATAGGTTGGAACCTGCCGGCAAGGATGGCTGCTCTACCTGGGCTGGTGCCAAGCTCTTACATTACAGACTACTTTGCTGGTAGGACTCCGACGAGAGTGAGGATAGGTGGAGAGATGGTGTCTCCTCCTCCTTGTACAGCTGCAGAGAGAGCTCGACTTTGGTTGTGGTGGTTCTTGTCTACGGTTTACTTCGGAGACAAGGGTGAGAGGCTATCGACAAAGCTTCTTCCTTTCCTTTCTGATTTGAGTTGCATGGGTCGCTGGGACTGGGTTACTCCTGGCTTTGCGGTCCTTACTTGTTACATGAGGGCCATGGTCAGGCTGGAGCTGATGGAGAAGAGGACTTCTCTTGCTACGGTCGGTCCTGAACTCTTGATGGAGGTATGAACCTTCCTTTGAACTTTATTGAAAGATCAATATTTTTTTTTTTTGCATTAAAAGATCAATATTTGATATTTACGTTGATATTGTTATTACCTATTTTGAAGGCGTCGGTGTACTTCTACTGTGTGGGTTTCGCTCCCAAGAGGATGGAGCCTGAGCCAAGGTCGTACCCAGTTGTGAAAGACTGGGTAGTGTGCCATAAGAAAAGCCAGCGTTCTTCTTATGATGTCTGTAGGAGGGGCGTGAATGCCATGCAGCTGGAGCACGTAAGTATCTCCGTCTGCGTTATTTTCTGACTTTTATTTTGGAGAAAGATCATGAGTAATGATCCTTTGTCTTATCATCGTCTGGAACTGGATCATGAGTTATATTGAACTTTGACAAATGATAATTTACTTGTTGATGAACCATTTGATCTTTTGCAGGAGATCGAGGTGGCGGGCGTCGAGCCCCCAGCTTACCCCGAGGTGCTTGAGTACACGGATGCGGCTAGCTCCACGACAATTTCAGAGCTCCGTTAGTTCAGCGCGGCGGTGACTGTTGATGGCTTGGATTAGTGGGAGCACCTTGTGTGGAAGGTGAGCTTCCTATCCATGACCATCCTGATGTGCATATTTTATATGCACTTCTACCGACTCATTTGCTGCCCTTAGCATATCATTTAGAGTTTATTCATGCTATTTCATGTCATATCCCTCGCCTATGCTACTTTGGTATGTTTTGTTCCTCAATTGCAGGTTTAGGACTTCTCGGGGTGCTTTTGGATGCATTTTGGATAGTTTGAAGGGAAATAGATTGAGTTCTAGATATGTGATTGAGGCGATTCAAGTTGGATAAGATAGATCTATTTCTTAGCTTCGGAATGAGACCGAGAACGCCAAAATCCGCCAAGTAACGAAGAAATGGCGGACGTTTTATTTCAGTGCGCGGTGCAGGAATTTAACTGTGCCACCGATCGGTGATGCCTCCCACCGATCGTCCAAGGGCCAAATGGCCTACCACCGATCGTCAGAGACATCCTGGGGGCCCTTTCCACTTCTTCCTAAGCCTTGTGGACACTTCA
Source organism: Heliosperma pusillum (assembly GCA_022085475.1). Taxonomy (NCBI): domain Eukaryota; kingdom Viridiplantae; phylum Streptophyta; class Magnoliopsida; order Caryophyllales; family Caryophyllaceae; genus Heliosperma; species Heliosperma pusillum. Next base: position 13,959 of record JAIUZE010014594.1, on the reverse strand, counting down.
TACAAGCCCACCTATCGGTGGGAGCCCACATCTACCTTGAACTATCAAATGAAGACCTATAGAGGACAATTCAAGCCCACACCTATCGTCAAGACCTATCCACCGATCGGTGGGAGCCTAGAGGGATGGTCCAACTACCTCTCTAATCCACGGGGCACGTTTTGTTAGGGAAGGGACTCGAGCTTATCGAAGCCCAAGCCACTAGGACGCGAGATCGGGCCCAAATCAGAGAAAACCTAACTCTATATGAAGGAGAAGTGAAGAGAGTGAGGGGATATCTCTCCCTAGACGCAAGATCCCTTGTCACGGATCGAGTTTCCGCTCTAAAACACCATTTTAGATTATTGTTTTACATTTTAGTCAATTAGTTTTAAGTTTTCGTCCGTTTACAACACTATACCGATCGGCTTAGCCTTATACCGATCGGCATCCTCCTTGTTTTTGCCTTAATTCAGGTTCCTTTGTTTCGCATTTAGTTATTTCGTTCGTTTATTGTTTCCGCATTGCTTTGCTATGATGTCTTATGCTAATACAGTAGTTCATATGCTTAGATCTATTTCACCTATGAGAAGCTAAATTCCATACTAGGGTAGGGACGAATCGATATTGATTAGGGTAATGACTTGTTGATTAAACTGTTTTGCATAGCCTCTTTGTTTGTTTCATCGCGTTAGTTGATAGTGACGACTCTTGACTCACGCCGTAGTATAAGCCTATTGAGACCGACCAAGTAATATAGGCATAGACGACCAAACTCAAATAGGTGGTGGCTGTCGAGACCTACAAAGTAACATAATTTACCACCCGAGACTTATACATTACCTTGACACCCATTTCCCGAGTCAACATTGATAGTCCCGTCATACCCTAGTTTCATTCTCTATTGAACTTACATTTTCTTTCATTTAGTATTTGTTAGTTATTAAGCTTGACCTTTTGTTTATCATTTAGATTTTGTTTCTCTCTAAACTCAACCCCTCAAAACTGTAAACACCATAGAATTGAACACTAGACACCCTACATCCGTTTAAACAATTGTCCTCCCTGTGAATTCGACACCCGACTTACCACTAGCTTCATTAGCTAGTATTGTTGGCTTATAAATATTGTTTGATAGCAGTCCCGACGACAAACTGCACATCAAAATGGCGCCGTTGCCGGGGAGGCAATAGTTTCAAATTGATTTTTAGGGTCTTTAGGTTCAGTTTTACCTCTACACCGATCGGTCAGCCCCACTCCACTGATCGGTGCCCTTGCTTTCTGACTGTTTTCTCTAAGTTTTTATGCACAGGAGACATTCTGGGATCCTACTTACATTCGATCCTGAACCAGAAAGGACCCTGCGCAAGAATCAAAGACTTGCAGAGACTATTAGTGAGCAATTGTCATCATCTTCATCATCACCCGCATCCACACCACCTACATCACCACCAAGAAGGACCATGCCTAAGCTTGCCGATGAAGGGCTGCCTACGGCTGCTCAAGTTCCAACTGGGACTCTCAAGCCGAACCTCACAGCTACCAAGTTCAAAATAGATCCATCATTTTACAACTTGGTTCGAAAAGAGCAATTCGGAGGAGGGATGAATGAAGACCCGGCTAGTCACATCAACAAATTTTGCGACTTGTGCGCAATGATTATCGATGAGGGTGTGACCCAAGACCAAATAAAACGAATGATGTTCCCGCATTCTTTGAGGGACAAGGCTTCATCTTGGATGCAAACTCTTAGTGTGACAGAGAGCAACGAGTGGGATACACTTGTGCTAGCTTTCTACAGAAAATTCTTCCCTCCGGAGCGTACCGCTAACCTTAGGATGCAAATCACTGGGTTCAGACAAAAGGTGAATGAGTCTCTATATGACGCATGGGAAAGATTCAAGGGCCTAGAAAGGCAATGCCCTCATCATGGGTTTACTAAGGGGTACATCGCCATGACTTTCTACAACTCCCTCAATACAGACTCAAGAAGGATATTAGACTCCGCAGCAAATGGGAGGTTTGACTCGGTGGAGGTTGATGAAGCTAGGAATGTGATTGAGCAAATGGCTAATCATAGCATATCGTATGTACAATCATCCTACACTAGTGTTGCAGCAGTGAGTGGTGAGACATTTTTCCAGGATAGCGTGACATCACAAATTGCAGATTTGACAGCACAGCTAGCAAGTCTGAAGGTGGACAACACTCCACCGATCGGGACACCCCTCCCACCGATCGGTGGAGTGCAAGCCTCGCCATTGCCTATGATCTGTAATGCATGTGGGTTATATGGGCACACGATCTACACATGTCAGGGCACTCAAGAGCAGGTTGCTGCATTCCATAACTATCAGCAAAGCTCTCCTTATGGTCAGAGCTTTCAACAACCCTACAAGCAACCATATCAAGCTCAGTGTCATCAAGGCCCTCCACCGGGCAATACAAGCACCTCTAGTTCAGCCTATCAACATCCAAACAAGGCTGCATCCACATCGTCACCAGAACCTTACAAGTCACCCACTTTTACCGACATGAATGATCTACGAAGCATGTTGCAAGGGGTTCTGAAAAGCCAAGAGCACCTTATTGCTCAAGTGGCTCAAGTGGCTAAAAGTGACCAAGACAAGTCTAGCGCCATCAAGAATTTGGAGATTCAAATAGCCCAGCTGGCCGCCTCGCAAGCTCAAAGGCAACAAGGCCAATTGCCTCCAAGTCCCAACCACCCAACTCACACTCTTAATGCTATTCATCTTCGGAGTGGAGTTAGCTATGACAGTCTTTCCATGCCAAGGGTTGAAAAGAAGAAAGTCATAGACAAGGGTGAACCAGAATATGAAACAGAAACAAGCAGGGGCAAAAGTGGAGCATTACACCGATCGGAGGACCCCACCACCGATCGTCATGGGGGTCTAACAGGTGCTGGAGAGAGCTCTGGGGAAGGTCTGGAGAAGGACTTGATAGCTGGAAATGCTGGAACTGAGGTTAAGCTGCCATTCCCGAGGCGTCTCAAGCAAAAGTCCCCTTTCGAGGAACAATTTGGAAAATTTAAAGAGGTACTTGCTAAACTTAATATTACTATTCCATTTCTTGATCTAGTTTTACAAGTACCTTCTTACACCAAGTTCCTCAAAGACCTCCTGAACCGGAAGAAAGCATTGCCCCAGGTAGAGAGAATTGCTCTCACAGAAAGGTGTAGTGCACCTCAATTGAGCAATTCTCCACCTAAACTAGGTGACCCCGGTAGTTTCAGCATCCCATGTACCATAGGCGCCCTTACTATAGATAATGCTTTATGTGACCTCGGCGCTAGTGTGAGTGTCCTACCCCTATCTCTAGCTAAGAAAGTCGGATTGACTCAGTTTAAAAGCTCGAATATGACCATTCAAATGGCGGATAGGACCATTTCACGACCATTAGGGGTGCTAGAGGACGTCCCAGTACAGATTGGAGGGTTCTTTATACCAATAGACTTTGTGGTGTTAGACATTCCCGAGGATGCTAACATCCCCATCATTTTAGGGAGACCCTTCTTACATACGACTGGCGCAATAATCGATGTTGGTAAACGAACTTTAACCTTTAAGGTGGGGGGTGAACTCCTTGTGTGTAAACCTTCAGCTACACCCCGTTCCCCCTTGGTTGTTCAGTCTGATTCGTTGATTAAGGAACAGTACCAGCCAGTTCAGACCCCCACAGACCTGACACAGACCACCACAGGCCAGAACAAGGGCCAAAATGACCAGAGCACACTCACACCGATCGGTGAGGTACCCCCCACCGATCGTCATACCACCCACACCGATCGTCATCAAGGGTCCCACCGATCGGTGGTAGGCCTGAAAACCCCTGTGAGCTGTGTTGTGGAGTCTAGCTGTGTTATTACTGATTTTATGGCTCCGTCTCACTATTCTGGAGACCCTGTGGAGTCTGTTTGCTCTGTCCCATCTTTCGCAGGTCGCAATTTGAGTAGCTATTCGAAAGGATTCGAGGGCAAGAGTTTGAGCGGAGAGCCGATGTATGGGATGCCGCGAAATTTCTGGAGCAATCAACCTTCTTATAGTACACCACGGCAACTCGCAGTCCTCCAAGAGGATTTTGGAGACACTTCTGATGGAGGGTCATACAGCGACCCGATTATTTGACATATACTTAGACTTTGAGACATTTGTTTTTTTTTTTTTTTGTTTTTGTTTTTAGTTTGACTATTTTTCATTTTGAACAATTTTGTTTTTCGGTTTGTTTTAGTTTTGGACAATTTGCAATTTGTAACTTTGAACATTGTGTGAGATGAGAGCGAGAGAGACATTTTTCCTCCTGTTTTGTAATGCTACAGGTAATGACGGAGCCGTCTAGCTGATGATAGCTCGGGATGGTGAAGACCTGTTCACCATTCACCGCCTTGCTTTGAACCGGTTTGGGGGAACTCTCACTCATTCTGTAAGTCTACCCTCTCCACTTTCACTCTCACCTGCATTCCCCATTCTCCTTTAACCACCTTTGCACCGATTTTCGTCAATTGAGGACAATGACGAGTTTGGTTTGGGGGGGGGTTTTGGTTGTGTGCTTCATATGTGCTTCATTCATATGTACTATAAGCAGTTGCATGTTCATACGTGAAAATAAAATTTTTTAGAACTGTTTATGTGTGTGTATTGGTTTGAGATGTGCAAAACGACGATGAAGATATATACACTTAGCTTAATTCGTTTAAAATGTGGCCTAACCTATATGATACGACATATTGAGATTAGATTGGATTAACGAGTCTAACATGTCTAAATCGTCGTGTTTGATGTGAATCTACTTTGTATCGAAATGCTTCTCAATGACGTACTTTAATTCTTAACTTGTGTGCTTGTGCTTGATTCATAAGTGTGAATATTGACTCGTTGTAGTTTCCGAAGGTATGCACCCTAGGTCCGCGGACCGGGCATTCACTTAAATTTGAACTCCACTAAGCCAAATTGCCTTGATTCGTCCCTTTAGATGTAGGATCCACTCTTTATTGACCACGTTTCACAAGACTATATTGACTACCTTGGGTACAACCTTACAAATTATGAACTACATCGTAAAAACATCCTACCCAGACTGTAATGGTTGCGTATAGGAGAGTTATGTCACGAAAACGTGTCAAATGAAGAAAAGGGCCTGATTTTTGAAGTTTTTGAGCCTATGACGATAGGTGTGGCCTACTACACCGATCGGTGTAGGTGGATTGACGATAGGCAAGACCCTGTTTTTGGCCTGTTTTAGTGTTATTTGAATATATGGAGAATAATTCAGCTCCACAGCAAGTTATACAGCAAGAATAGTGATCGAAAGTTGAGTTTCCAAACAATAAAGTGAAGTAATGAGATCTATTGTGAAGGTATCAGTTCCAAAATGGTGCTATCAATACATAAATCTGAATTCCTATTGTGTGAAGTGCAAATACTGAAGTTATGATAATGTCAAGAGATTCGAATTTTTGCCTATGATCGGTATTGGTTAATGTTATGAACGTTTGGGTCTTTTCATTAGTGGTAGCGCAACCACCAGTTTTTTTGAGCCCCACACTCCCATACGCATTAGCACGCACCCATCTTTCACCTATTGAACATAGCCCCATTACAACCTTGTGCCCAACATACCTTGAGAACTTTTAGTACTACGAGTATTATTTACGAACTTGGATCATGTTATTGAGTGTGCTTGTTGAGTCTCTACTTTTGAGCTCGTTTGCAAGGTCTTGCGTTATTCATGAAGAACATTGAAATTTAGGCATGTATAAGACCTGTTGTGAAGGTCGACTCTTGTGCACTTGTTCTTATCTATTTGTGAAAGCCATAGTTTGGATGAACAGAAAGCATGGGTGTCCAGAGTCGTTATCTCTTACCGTGGTCATTAAGTGTGCTTTGGTTTATGTTTACTTGAGGACAAGTAAAGGTTTGGTTTGGGGGAGGTTGATGTGCATATTTTATATGCACATTTACACACTTATTCGCCCCCATTTCAGTCTTACTTATAGCTCATTTGAGCCGATTTCATGTCATATCCCTCGCCTATGCTACTTTGGTATGTTTTGTTCCTCAATTGCAGGTTTAGGACTTATCGGGGTGCTTTTGGATGCATTTTGGATAGTTTGAAGGGAAATAGATTGAGTTCTAGATATGTGATTGAGGCGATTCAAAATGGATAAGATAGATCTCTTTCTTAGCTTCGGAATGAGACCAAGAACGCCAAAATCCGCCAAGTAATGAAGAAATGGCGGACGTTTTAAGTTCAGTGCGCGGTGCAGGAATTTAACAGTGCCACCGATCGGTGATACCCCCCACCGATCGTCCAAGGGCCAATTGGCCTACCACCGATCGTCAGAGACATCCTGGGGGCCCTTTCCACTTCTTCCTAAGCCTTGTGGACACTTCATACAAGCCCACCTATCGGTGGGAGCCCACATCTACCTTTAACTATCAAATGAAGACCTATAGAGGACAATTTAAGCCCACACCTATCGTCAAGACCCATCCACCGATCGCTGGGAGCCTAGAGGGATGGTCCAACTACCTCTCTAATCCACGGGGCACGCTTTGTTGGGGAAGGGACTCGAGCTTATCGAAGCCCAAGCCACTAGGACGCGAGATCGGGCCCAAATCAGAGAAACCCTAACTCTATATGAAGGAGAAGTGAAGAGAGTGAGGGGGTATCTCTCCCTAGACGCAAGATCCCTTGTCACGGATCGAGTTTCCGCTCTAAAACACCATTTTAGATTATTGTTTTACATTTTAGTCGATTAGTTTTAAGTTTTCGTCCGTTTACAACACTATACCGATCGGCATAGCCTTATACCGATCGGCATCCTCCTTGTTTTTGCCCTAATTCAGGTTCTGATTCAGTTTTATTTCGTTTTCTGTCATTTTCGTTCATGTTTGTACGTTTCTAGACCATGAATCTTGCCATACCATCCTGTGTCTTCTTGTTTTGCTTAATATCTATCACCATGAGTAGCTAAATTCCACACTAGGGTTAGGGACGAATCGATATTGATTAGGGCAATGACTTGTTGATTAAACTGTTTTGCATAGCCTCTTTGTTTGTGTCATCGCGTTAGTTGATAGTGACGACTCTTGACTCACGCCGTAGTATAAGCCTATTGAGACCAACCAAGTAATATAGGCATAGACGACCAAACTCAAATAGGTGGTGGCTGTCGAGACCTACAAAGTAACATAGTTTACCACCCGAGACTTATACATTACCTTGACACCCATTTCACGAGTCAACATTGATAGTCCCGTCATACCCTAGTTTCATTCTCTATTGAACTTACATTTCCTTTCATTTAGTATTTGTTAGTTATTAAGCTTGACCTTTTGTTTATCATTTAGATGTTGTTTCTCTCTAAACTCAACCCCTCAAAACTGTAAACACCATAGAATTGAACACTAGACACCCTACATCCGTTTAAACAATAGTCCTCCCTGTGAATTCGACATCCGACTTACCACTAGCTTCATTAGCTAGTATTGTTGGCTTATAAATATTGTTTGATAGCAGTCCCGACGACAAACTGCACATCAACGACATCTCTCACGGTAAATGAAACGCACTAGCATCGTGTGCATGGCAAGGATGATTAAAAGGCATCCACGAGATCACATTTCCCTGAACTCATACACGATCACATTTCGTATATGTAGACTAATTTCCTCCTGGTAGCACGACGATAATAATACGGTCCTAGTCTAAACCTGGCCAGGATTTTTCCATCGGAATAAACCATTTTCCGATTCGACATGCGATGACATTTCGCATCCAAGACTCGGTCTTACAAAGAAAACGCCGAGTACCCCAAATTCGGTAGATCAATTCACGAAAGAGGCGGAAAAGAGCTAAAGCCTCATAACAAGCGGTACGCTACATGCAAATAACACCACCTCGCAAGTACACAACATTTGACGGCCGGGTCAAACAACGCATAGCGTTCAACTCCCAACAACGTCGTCGTATGCCCACTACACATGCAATTAAGCAGTAGGATATCTCTCCGTTCCAACATTCCAGCCTTACGAACGGGAAGGTAGCCAAGGGAATGAGAGTACAAAGCACAAGACAAAGCAGTGCTCAAACCGTATCATTTGTAAAAACCGACTCAAAGTGGGAAATAGCAAAAACCGTCACAAAACATGTGATACAAGTGAATGAAATATCATATATCCAAAACATGAATATTATAAGACTCTACGTAAAATTATACGATAAACGGATCATGCGAACTATTAATAATTACGAGTTTTAGAAATTAAAAGAAAATAACACAGCCGTGTTCCAGGCCGGTCAGGAGGGAGGCGGCCGGTGGGCCGGCTCAGAACACAGGCAAAAACCAAAAATCATCCAAAACAGAGAAATGTGCTCCAGGCCGGTCGATGGACCGGCAGCCGGTGGGCCGGCCAGGAACACCTCTTCATACAAATTCCAAATTTTCCAAAAATGTTACTGGAGTGTTCTCAGCCGGTGGTCAGACCGGCGGCCGGTCGACCGGCGGCCGGTCGACCGGCTGGGAACACCCCTTCACCCGTGAGCCTTGCTCACTTAACCAATTCAATTCAATTCTCAAATATACTTCTAATAATCATCAACAATCAATATATATCATCAACATTCATCATATAACAACATTCATTAATCATACTATGAATTCTAGGCTTCCTAATCGTATTCTAATACGATTTCTAGCATATAAAGCATGTAAAACACGTAAATGATATCGAGTAACCCTTCACCGTTACCTTTAAGCGTCCTTACTAATCGTCAAGCTCCTCTTCAATAAGGTAATAGTCTTTGTCGGGATCTTGGAGGTCACCACCTACATAAAGATCATAAAAGATGAATAAAATTCATCTTGAGAAAGACGGAAAGCTTGAAAAGCGAGAAAGACGATACTTTTATTATGAATACGGATAGAGGAAAGTAAGGGGAGAAGAATGAGACGAACTTACGCGAATTCTATCAAAGAATGAAGGAGATACGATGATTCAAAGATCGAAAATAAAGAGGGAGGCAAGGTTTCTTAAGGAAGAAGAAAGGGTTTTGTGTTTGTGTTGAATGAAATAGGTTAAGGAGGGAGTATGAGTATGTATGAGTAAAAGTCAACAAAAAGTCAAACTCGCATTAAGACGGGATTCTCATGGAATCTCGCGGAAACTCCAAATACGAACTCGGAAATTCTAAATTCGACTCGAAACTTTAAATTCTAAATTAAAACTTAAATTTGCTGAAAAGGTTTCGTAAAATATTTCTACTAGAAAAATAGGGTACATTTCCGGGTGTTACAATCACCCCACCTTTTAAAAAGTTTCGCCCTCGAAACTTGAGGAAAATAAAAATTACCTTACTCGAAAAGACTCGGATATTTACGACGCATAGAAGCTTCGGTTTCCCAAGTCTCTTCTTCGACATTAGCACTTCTCCACAAGATTTTCACCAAAGGAACCACTTTACTTCTCAACTTCCTATCCTTACGATCTAGGATGCGGATCGGCTTCTCTTCAAAGGATAAATTCGGTTCAAGCTCGGGCAATTCCTTTTGAAAAACATGGCTCGGATCACTAACATACTTCCTCAATTGAGATACATGGAATACATCATGAACCTTAGCCAAATTCGGCGGCAAATCCAACTTATAAGCAACGGCACCAATCCTTTCTACAATATAAAAGGGTCCAATGTATTTCGGGCTCAATTTACCCTTAACACCAAACCTTTTAACACCCTTCATTGGAGATACCTTCAAGAATACCTTATCCCCAACTTCAAATTCTAAAGGCCTTCTTCGGATATCGGCATAAGACTTTTGACGGTCTTGAGCGGCTTTCATTCTATCTCGAATGACCTTCACATTATCAATGGTTTCAACAAGAACATCGGGGCCTAGATCACGAACATCACTCAATTGATTCCAACATATAGGACTCCGACATTTCCTTCCATAAAGAGCTTCATATGGAGCCATCTTGATAGATGCATGATAACTGTTGTTGTAAGAAAACCCCACCAACGGTAAGCTCTTTTCCCAACTAGACTGAAAGTCAAGAGCACAAGCCCTAAGCAAGTCTTCTAAAGTCTGAATAGTCCTCTCATTCTGACCATTCGTAGCGGCATGAAAAGCAGTACTCATCAACAACTTACTACCCATAGCTTCTTGCAAAGCTTTCCAAAATCTCGAATAGAATCTCGGATCTCGGTCGGATATAATCTCCATAGGAACACCATGGTATCTAACAATTTCATCCACATAGGCTTTTGCTAATCGGTCCAAATTCCAAGTTTCTTTGATCGGAATAAATCTAGCACACTTGGTCAATCGATCAACAACAACCCAAACAGCATCTTTACCTCCTACGGTCCTCGGCAAAGCCATAACAAAATCCATAGAAATAGATTCCCACTTCCATAGCGGAATATCCAACGGTTGTAGCAATCCGTCGGGCCTCTTGTGTTCAATCTTCACTTGTTGGCAAGTAAGACATCTACCAACATATGACACAACATCACCCTTCAAGTTTGGCCACCAAAACTGTAGCTTCAAATCCTTGTACATCTTATCACCTCCGGGGTGAATAGAATAAGGGGAAAGATGAGCTTCATCAAGAACTCGCTTCCTCAAATTAAGAGCATTAGGAACAAATAAACGACCATGGAAACGAAGAACACCTTCATTATCAAACTTGAAATCTTTACCTTTACCTTCGAGAAGCTTGGCTTGGATAGACTTGTAGGTAAGATCATCAACTTGGCTTTCACGGATTTCACGGAGAAATACAGGCTCGGCAATCATAGCACCAACATGAACAAATCCACGCTCTACGAATTCCAAACTCAACCTTCGAAACTCAGCACAAAGATCAACAGGTAATACATGCAAAGCATTCAAAGCATGAGAAGCTTTCCTACTAAGAGCATCTGCAACAACATTTGCCTTCCCTTCATGATACAATAACTCAAAATCATAATCGTTCACCAATACCAACCATCTTCTTTGCCTCATGTTCAACTCTTTTTGAGTAAATATGTATTTCAAACTCTTGTGATCGCTGAAGATACGACAATGCACTCCAATTAGATAATGTCTCCACACTTTCAAAGCATGAACACAGCGGCCAATTCTAAATCATGAGTAGGATAGTTCACTTCATAAACTCTCAACTGCCTTGAAGCATAAGCCACCACCTTCCTATTTTGCATAAGAACACAACCCAATCCCATTTTAGAAGCATCACAATAGACATCAAAGTCTACTCCATCTTCGGGCAAAGTCAACACCGGAGCGGTAGTTAACCTCTTCCTTAACTCTTGAAACGCTGCTTCACAAGCTTCATTCCATAGGAATTTGGTTTCCTTCTTCAATAACTGAGTCATCGGTCTAGCAAGCTTGGAGAAATCCTTGACAAATCTTCGATAATAACCAGCTAAACCAAGAAAACTTTGAATCTCTCTAATATCAGTCGGACTCTTCCAATCAACAACGGCCTCAATCTTCGAAGGATCCACCATTACACCTTCTTTAGAAATCACATGCCCAAGAAAGGACACTTTAGGTAACCAAAATTCACACTTAGAGAACTTAGCATACCATTTCTGACGACGTAGAACACCCAAAATAATCCTCAAATGCATAGCATGCTCTTCTTCAGACTTGGAGAAAATAAGAATATCATCAATGAATACCACCACACACTTGTCGAGATACTCACTAAATGTGCGGTTCATTTGATCCATAAAAATAGCAGGAGCATTGGTCAATCCAAATGGCATCACCTTGAACTCATAATGACCATACCTCGTACTAAAAGCGGTCTTTGGAATATCAACATCTCTAACCGGAATTTGATGATAACCGGATCTCAAATCGATCTTTGAAAACGTAGAAGCACCCTTTAATTGATCAAATAAATCTTCAATTCTTGGTAAAGGATACCTATTCTTGATTGTAATCCGATTCAATTCACGATAATCAATACACAACCTCATAGAACCATCTTTCTTCTTCACAAAAAGAACAGGAGCACCCCAAGGAGAGGCACTTGGTCTAATAAAACCCTTTTCAATCATATCATCCAACTGCTTTCTTAATTCTTTCAATTCAGACGGAGCCATAAGGTAAGGAGCTTTGGCAATTGGACCAGAACCAGGAACAAGATCAATAGAGAATTCAACATCACGCTCGGGAGGAATCCCGGGCAAATCTTCAGGAAATACATCGGCGAATTCTCGAACAATAGGCACATCTTCAATACTTGGCAAAGAGGTATTTGAAGAAGTCACAACACACAAGAATGCTTGGTGACCTTTTCTAACCATACTTACCAACCTCATAGCGGAAATTAAAGACACACCTCTACGGGGATGAGATCTCTTATAGGTTATTCTAACACCTAAAGGACTCTTTAAGAAAATCTTTTGATCACGACACTCGAACCTAGCATGATACATAGCTAGCCAATCAATACCTAAGATTATATCAAACTCTCCTAAAGGAAACTTAAGAAGATTAGCGGGAAAGATAGAACCCGAAATAGATATTGGCACATTTGGATAAAGGGTAGAACAAGAGATAATATCTCCGGATGGTAAGGATATGGGAGTATCCTCACTAGATGTAGGCTTGATAGATAATTTACTAGCATAAGTCGATGACACAAAAGACATAGAAGCACCGGTATCAAAAAGAATAAGACACGGTTGCTCTAAAATTGAGAACATACCCGTAATGATCTCGGGATGAGCGTCGGCTTCGGCACGACTCATGACAAAGATAGAACCCTTAGGTTTAGAAAGAGGGGGCAACTTTTGATCGGGGCAATCCTCGTAACGATGACCACCCTTTTGACAGAAGTAGCAAATGTAGGGTCGGTTGGTACAAGACACACCGGGATGGTATGGTTGCCTACAAACGTTACATTGACGACCTTGAGATTGAGCTCAAGATGTATAAGGCCTATGAGCCACATTTGAAGTAGCTCTAGGATATAAAAGGAGCAGGATTCCTTGTATAGGCATTGGAAGAAGGATTAAACCTCTTCTTGTTAGCATAGGAATTAGAAGGAGACGGAAAAAACGGCCTCTTCCCAAAAGCATTAGGCCTAGAAGCATAAGAAGGAGAGGGATTATTCATTGAAGCTTCATCTCTAATAGCCTTCATTGAATTCTCAGCCCATAAGGCATCATCATAAAGATCTCCAAAGGAATTGGTATTCCTTCTCACTTTGCTTTGAAGAACGGCATTCAACTTGTTACGATAATAGAAAGCTCGATCTTCATCATCACGGATAAGCCTTGGCGCAAAATGAGCGAGCTTATTAAACTCCGTAGTAAACTCTTGAGCTGATAGGTTGCCTTGTTTAAAATCGATGAACTCTTTAAGCCTTTGCTGTTTAAGCTCTTTAGGATAAAATCTACCCTCCACAAGAGCTTTAAAGCAAGCCCAGTTAAAGTCCTCTTCAAGAACAGCAATGGCGCTTGTGATAGCCCACCAGTTGTCGGCTTCCCTCACCAGAAAGTGCTTTGCAATCCTCACCTTGTCCTCTTCTCGGACTTCGTAAAGATCAAACTGCTTCTCCATCTCACGGAACCAATCGGATAGCTCCGTAGGATCCGGTTCTCCACCATAAGGCACGATCTTACTCCTTGCAATTTTTCCGGCTACCCATGCATAGCCACCTTGATGGTTCTCCTCCCTTCTAGGGGGGACTTGGTTGGCATTAGCTAGAGCGGCATCTTGCTGATTTTTCAGCACTTGAGCAAGAGCTTCCATCATAACATTCTAAGCTAAACGTGGTCTAACCATCTTCATAAGAAACAAAAACAAATTAAGTTACTCCTATCAATTAGCATAAACAAATAGCCTACCAAGTAAAGTCCTTAACTTCTACCCAATCTCTCATTTATTATTTCAAGGTCAAGTAGTTTAAGTTAGGGTTCACGTGTGTGCGTCGGGAG
>JAIUZE010014593.1:0-35576 GCA_022085475.1 Heliosperma pusillum | reverse complement strand
AAGGAGAAGATGAAGAGTCGTGAGAGGGAGACCTTGGAAATTGAAGAACAAGGAGAGTTAGTAGTTGGTCATGAAGAACTATCAAAGAATGGGAAAGGGACATCCACAAGCAAGGACCCCAAGGAAGACACTTCAAAGATGGGTAAAGACATTATTGATGATAATGAAGTAGAGGAATACATACCGGAAGCCCCATTTTCTAGTGCTTTGCTAAGCACAAGGAAATATGACAAGGAGAACGACTTGTATGAAACTTTCCGGAAGTGTGAGGTAAACATACCTCTTCTTAAGTTGTTAAATAGTGTCCCTAGGTATGCAAAGTTCTTGAAAGAACTTTGTACACCTAAGAGAAAGCCTAAGAAAGAAGCCCATAAGGTTAGGGTGAGTGAGCATGTTTCGGCAATTTTCAAGCAAAACTTACCACAGAAATGTGGAGACCCGGGCATGTTAACCATCCCTTGCACCATTGGAGGGCAAAGTTTCAAACGTGCCATGTTAGACCTTGGAGCCTCTATTAACGTCATGCCCCTATCCATCTATGAGACCCTAGGCTTAGGACCTTTGTCTAAGACTGGGGTGGTTATTCAATTAGCCGATAGGTCTAGTGTCTATCCCAAAGGCTTAATAGAGGATGTACTAGTAGAGGTAGATAACCTTGTCTTCCCGGCGGACTTCTATGTTTTAGACATGGAGTCTAGTTCAAGTGCCACTCCCCTTCTCCTTGGTAGGCCATTCATGAAAACCTCTAAGACCAAGATTGATGTGTCAAACGGATGTTTGACAATGGAGTTCGAGGGAAAGAGATTGACCTATAATATCTATGACTCTATGAGACACCCTAGTGATGTTCAATCTTGTTTTTTTCTTAGATATTTTTGAGCCTTTGGTACACCAAATGTACAAGTTATGTGATAGGGACCCACTTGAGGTGACCCTAACTAACAATGTGGAAGAAGAGGGTTTGCGGTTTTTGTTGTCGGTTGATGTGCAGGAACGTCTCAAGGACTTGGAGAAAGAAGAGCCACTAAACACTTATGAAAAACTCAACATCATCGAGGTGCTGGAAACAGGGGACTCCAGTGGAAAACGCTGGCAGCGCTCCACAACGCCGCCAGCGTCCCACGCCGCCGCCAGCGTCCCCCAGCGGTGGCAGAGTTTTGGTCTGGAGAACTTATCGGAGCTCTTTGCTTTGAGCATACCCCTCCACAAGCCACTTCCCTCAATTGTGAAGCCCCCGAAGGTCGCGTTGAAGACTCTTCCAAGTCATCTAAAGTATATTTTCTTAGGGGACAACCACACCCTACCTCTTATCATCTCAAGCACACTCAACGAGGAACAAGAGAGCAAATTGGTAGCATTGCTTCACAAACATAGAGATACATTTAGGTGGAGCATAGCGGACCTCAAGGGAATAAGCCCGGTGACTTGCATGCACAAGATAACACTTGAAGGGGATGCCTGATCGGGCATGTCGCAAGCCCAATACAAAGATAAATTACCCAGACTAGGCTAATAACAAATTAATGTAATTAGGGAAGTAGGGGTCGATCCTCAGGGAGATGGTGTTTCCTATGGAATGTGAATTGTCTCGCAATTGAGTTCTATCTAATGATTATCTGGGTTTTGAGATTTTTGATATCTAAACTAATATAAAGCATAAATAAAAAAAAATAAAAACAAAATAAAAATAGTAAAGCAAGTAATGAAAAGCATCTAGGGAAGTAGGTTCACACGTGTAGATTGATATATGATGAAATTGGATTTAGGATATGCAAATAATTCATTGAGCGTTCGTAAGAATGGTGTGTTCATTACAATCATAGATCAGATGGTCTAGCAGGCTTTTAGTGCGATTTACTAGGTCTTAATCTACCATGTCATGCTTTGTCTATTCAATTCCTGTATATCTACCTTGGAAAAGAATTTCATACTAGTCAAATGATTTTAGCTAAAAATCGTTAACTATCGTTACAATCCAAACATGCATAGACACAATGTTTTAAAGGCACAATTCCTTTATCCAATTAACATCTTTTAATCAATCTAACATGGCTACCCAACACCCTAGAAAGGATGACTACTCACTCATGATGATATCTATGTCTAAAATGATATTAACAATGAAAACTAGGATAGACATGTTTATTTGGTTTTGACTTTTTATATGGCGATAATAACGATGCTAATTGATAATCTAGGAAATGAAACAACTATTATAACGGTACTAAAATGAATCTAAGACAATATGTAAAGCGAATAACAATTAAATGGAAAACAATAAGAACTTTAAACAAGGGGTAAAACAGAAATACCTATATGACGACAATGATAACAATAATAGAAAATCCTTGCATATAATAAACGATCCTTGAATTACAACGCTTGAATCACACAAAGGAGATTACAAGGATGAAATCCTTATTAATCTAAACTAAGGGACAGAAATAAAAACTAAGAACT
This sequence comes from Heliosperma pusillum, assembly GCA_022085475.1. Taxonomy (NCBI): domain Eukaryota; kingdom Viridiplantae; phylum Streptophyta; class Magnoliopsida; order Caryophyllales; family Caryophyllaceae; genus Heliosperma; species Heliosperma pusillum. The sequence goes on along the minus strand of JAIUZE010014593.1, from coordinate 33,116 downwards.
AAAGACTAAAGAAGAAGAAAATGAGAGAAGGGAGGCTAATTCCCCCTCCTCCTAATCTAAGGAGAAATGTAAGAAGAGAAGAGAAGTATGAGAAGAAGGTGTGTGATATGATATGAGGGCTAGAGCATCTATTTATAGTATTAGGGTTTTGTGGAGAAGAGGTCGGGCATTAAACACATAGGACAAAAGTAGGAAGAAAACGCCGTTTTCTTGAAGCAACACAAAAACCCTATCGGGTACACACAAACCCGATCGGGTATTTTGTCTTCTGGAAGCTTTTGACTAACGCTTCATCTCCTTTTGCTTTGACTTGACTTCCAACATCCCCCTTGACCTCTTGAGTTGGGTTTGTTGATAGGGTTTGATGTAAAGCGATGATTTCTTCCTTTCAATTGATTGATCTTCCGACAACTACGAAACCGTCTTTGCTTCTTCTCTCTTTCGAATTAGTGAACCTTCTTGAAATGCCTTTCACTTGGTCAAGCCTGCTTCTTCAAGTCGTCGGGTTCTAGGCAAATGCTCGGGAATATAGAAAAAGGGCGTAGAAACGTCACTTTCCCTACAAAACATGTTAGAACATAGGAATTCGCCTAGAAGACGATATTAGCTCATAAAATGGCTTATCAAAGCACAAATGACATACAAAACCGAGCTAAACTGGGGGTTAAAACCATACAAATATTCACTTATCAAACTCCCCCAAGCTAAACCTTTGCTTGTCCTCAAGCAAACATAGCAAACAATACCAGGACAAGGTTGCAAGCGTTGGCTACTACACCATCAAGAAACAAATCTCAACTTAAAACTTTGAAAACATAATGAATCATAACCCAAAAACAACGTGGGCAAGAATGATACATAAACATGGCTGAGATAACGACGCAGCACAAAGAATTTCACCATAGATTTTCGGCTCTTGCATGATCTCTTGACAAATGGACTCTCACGGCACACTCGAACACTCATTGTATGTAAAAGGTGATTTCTTTATGTGTAATTGTTTTGAGACACTCACCTATCTACAACTTATGAAAGTGTGTCCGCAGTCTAATATGGTAAACAATTCAAAACACAAGTCAAAGATCACAATGCACATAGAAAAGAAGCCGAAAAAGTAATGAAGAAGGCTTTGGGAAATGGGTGAAAGGTGGACAAACAGTTATGGTCATGTGAAGGTTAGAATGAGCTAGCAACTGACCAATGATAAATGATTACTCAATCCAAACTTTCGATCAACTTCCCAGAAGACGAAAAATGAAGCCAGAAGGAACTGATTGGCTTATTACACACGAAACACAAGGGTAAACTCCTTTTGAATATTGACTTGACATTTTGAGGAGATACTCACAACTTCTTCTCTTATTTCTTTTTTTTTTCTTTTTCAATTTTCCGATTTTTTCATTTTTTCTATTTCATTTTTTTTTTCTTTTCTTTTCTGAACATAACTTCACTTCTTGAACATTTTCGTTCTACCAAATTCACTTTGACAAATAAGAACAAATCTTCTCAAAAGAGCACCCATATACCATAGTCTAGCTACTAGCTCAAAAGGTAGACAGTTTTTATATGTAGTTATTATTTTATGAAGCATTTGTATGAAGGGGCTACTTTTGAGGGGCAATTCAAAGTGAACAAGGCTTCAAATCTTAGTGAATCATGAATGCAATGCTTATAGAAATGAAATGAGAACCATACTTATGCGTTTTGACATGACACACATCACAAGGAGAACTACACACACCTAAATGAGACTGGGTATAGATGTACCAGCCTAAGGAGGTTCTACCTTACAATATATGTAGTTTGCCAAATGTCAAGATCAAGCGTACTCATCTATAGATTCATTCCATGCCTACTGTGTACAAGACTTCCCCATGTATGCACAATTCAATAAATACTGAATCATTATCTTTTGAAAGTTCTAAGTTTGGGAAATGTAACATGATAGCATAGTAAACAGGCAAGCAAAGCATGAAAAGCATTCAATAATGTTCAAAAATTTTAAATTTTCTCAAAAATCTTCTCTTTCTTTTATTCAAAATTTGAAAAATATAAACTAAAATGCAAAATGGGAAAATGCAATTCCTCCCCCAAGCTAAACATCACATTGTCCTCAATGTGAGCACAAAGACAAAATATGCAATGAGATGCTTAATGGGAAAAAAAGAAAAATGAAAGAAGAGTGAAGCTTACTAGTCAGCGCGGACTCCCCCAAGCTAGTCTTTTGGACTTGACAAGGAAGGTCTTTATAGATTCTTCAAAAACTCTTTCATCTGCAAAATAAATCCTAATAATGAAAAAAAGGAATAAAAATAAAAATGCAAAAAGAAAAGGAACACGGGTTGCCTCCCGAGAAGCGCAATTTAAAAAGTCGTGCTAGACTCTAGTTCTTTCTTTGAAATCATCCTTTATCTTTAAACTCACTGTCATCCAAGCTCATCTTCATAGCATTCTTTACATTCTCCATCCAAGCCAAACTTTTTCGAGAATAACCCCTTCTAGCACTTTTAGCAGTAGTGCTTTTAGTATGCTCACCTGCAAGAGAATCAACACTAACATGTGCCTCCAACGGATCCGTCAGTAAGGATTGAGGCATAGAAGAAACAACAGAAGAGTCATCAACATTAAGCACATAACATGAGTCTTCTAGCACAGGACTCCTAACGGTGGAGTTTTTACTAAAGGTCACCTTGTCATCTCCTATTTCTAACGTCAACTTCCCATTCTTGACATCGAAAACTTCACCAGTGGTGTGCAAAAAGGGTCTTCCCAAAATGATTGGGTTTTGAGAGTCCTCGGCCATGTCAAGTACTAGAAAGTCAACGGGGATGAAAAACTTACCAACTTTGACGGGCACATCTTTCTAAAACACCCATAGGTTGTTTTAGAGAACGGTCCGCCATTTGCAAAGTAATATTAGTGCATTTCAAAGCAACCATGTTAAGTTTTTCAAACATAGAAAAGGGCATGACACTTACACTAGCACCTAGGTCGCAAAGGGCCTTATCAATGGTATATGTGCCTATAGTGCAAGGGATGGAATAACTACCAGGATCCTTAAGTTTTGGTAGAGACTTATTTTGCAAGAGTGCACTAAACTCTTCAGTGAAAGCTATGGTCTTAGTCTCATTGAAGGATCTCTTCTTGTTGAGGACTTCCTTCATAAACTTGGAGTAAGAAGGAACTTCGGAAAGCAATTCAATGAAAGGGACTGTTACATTTAAGTTCTTGACGACGTCAAGGAATTTACCATACTTTGCCTCCTCCTTCTGCTTGGCTAATCTTTGGGGAAATGGAACCTTGATCTCAATAGGAATCTCGGGCTCTTTCCCTTTTGACATAGGCATCTCAGCTTCAACATCAACAACCACTGGCTCATCATTAGCCTGACCGCTTCTCGAGGAAATGGCATTTATAATTTTGTGAGGTTGGTAACATTGGGAAGAAAGCTGCCCTTGGTTTTGGTGGGTATTAGAAGAGGTAAATTGGGAAATTTGAGTTTCCAACAATTTGATGGCGGCGTCCTTAGCTTGATCACTCTCTTGAAATTGAGCTATCATGGTGTCTTGCCTTTGAGCTAATTGCAGTATTATGGCTTCAAGTTTACTTACACCATTGTCACTCTGTTGAAATGTAAAGGTTTGGAGTTGTTCTAGCTTTTGTGTGAGAAGGGCTACTTGGGCTTGTAAAAGTGTTAAAGCGGGGTCTTCTTGCTTAGATTTCGATGGTATGGAGCGGGAATTTCTATATTGAGAATCGTGAATTGCCATGGATTCAATGGTATTGTGAGCATTTTCAACATTGATTTGATCAAATCTTCCATTGTTAGAAGAATCCAGGATTCGACGGGACTCTATATAACACCCATTATAGAATGTGATGGCAAGGAGCCATGAATCTAACCCATGATGAGGACATTCTCTTTGTAAGTCCTTGTACCTCTCCCAGGCTTCATATAGGCTCTCATCATCCCCTTGTTGGAAACCAGTGATTTGACTTCTCAACAAAGCGGTCTTCTCTGGGGGGAAGTACTTTTGGTAGAAGGCAAGAGCTAAGCTCTCCCAATCGGTGATACCTAAAGTAACCTTATCAAGGCTGTGTATCCACAACTTTGCCTTACCCTTCAAAGAAAATGAGAAGAGCATCTCTCTAATTTGCTCTTGGGTGACTCCATTTTGTCTAATAGTGGAGCAATAGTCACAGAAGTTTTGGATGTGAAGGTTGGGATCTTCTGCGGCATTGCCACTAAATTGGCTTCTTTCTATAAGGTTAATGAAGGATGGTTTGATTTCAAAGTTTTGGGCTTCGATTTGGGGTGTAGTAATACCCCTTGGAAGTGTTTCTGCGGTGGGTTTGGAATGGTCTGAAAGTCGAACCATTTCCGATTGTGAAAGTGAAGATGGAACGAAGATTGAGTGGTTTTTGTGAATGGATATGGGAATGGATCTTCTTCTCCTGCAAGATTAGATAGAATATCCGAGTATTTCTCACGAATACGGTCTAAACTTGAAGTATCAGAAGCTTTTGAGATTTCGTTGAATAGTTTTCGTATCCTACGCAGAGTTCTTTCTAGTTCGGGGTCTAAAAAGATAGAGGTCCCTAGTCTAGAAGATCTCGGCATAAGATTGAAAAGCTAAGATGAAAAATCAAGAGAGGTCTAAAGGAATTTGGATTCCTAAAGACTAGATAAAACTAATTGCGATAAAAATCACAAGAAAAGGAAAACTAAACCGTGCTCCCCGGCAACGGCGCCAAAATTTGATCGGGCCTGTCGCAAGCCCAATACAAAGATAAATTACCCATACTAGGCTAATAACAAATTAATGTAATTAGGGAAGTAGGGGTCGATCCTCAGGGAGATGGTGTTTCCTATGGAATGTGAATTGTCTCGCAATTGAGTTCTATCTAATGATTATCTGGGTTTTGAGATTTTTGATATCTAAACTAATATAAAGCATAAATAAAAACAAAATAAGAACAAAATAAAAATAGTAAAGCAAGTAATGAAAAGCATCTAGGGAAGTAGGTTCACACATGTAGATTGATATATTGATGAAATTGGATTTAGGATATGCAAATAATTAATTGAGCGTTCGTAAGAATGGCGTGTTCATTACAATCATAGATCAGATGGTCTAGCAGGCTTTTAGTGCGATTTACTAGGTCTTAATCCACTACGTCACGCTTTGTCTAGTCAATTCCTGTATATCTACCTTGGAAAAGAATTCCATACTAGTCAAATGATTTTAGCTAAAAATCGTTAACTATCGTTACAATCCAAACATGCATAGACACAATGTTTTAAAGGCACAATTCCTTTATCCAATTAACATCTTTTAATCAATCTAACATGGCTCCCCTACACCCTAGAAAGGATGACTACTCACTCATGATGATATCTATGTCTAAAATGATATTAACAATGAAAACTAGGATAGACATGTTTATTTGGTTTTGACTTTTTATATGGCGATGATAACGACGCTAATTGATAATCTAGGAAATGAAACAACGATTATAACGGTACTAAAATGATTCTAAGACAATATGTAAAGCAAATAACAATCAAATGGAAAACAATAAGATCATTAAACAAGGGATAAAATAGAAATACCTATATGACGACAATGATAACAATAATAGAAAATCCTGGCATATAATAAACGATCCTTGATTTGCAACGCTTGAATCACACAAAGGAGATTACAAGGATGAAATCCTTATTAATCTAAACTAAGGGACATAAATAAACTAAGAACTAAAGACTAAAGAAGAAGAAAATGAGAGAAGGGAGGCTAGTTCCCCCTCCTCCTAATCTAAAGAGAAGTATATGAAGAGAAGAGAAGAGGATTGTAAGAAAGGTGTGTGTTATGATATGAGGGCTAGAGCATCTATTTATAATATTAGGGTTTTGTGGAGAAGAGGTCGGGCATTAAACACATAGGACAAAAGTAGGAAGAAGACGCCGTTTTCTCGTAGCAGCATAAAAACCCGATCGGGTACACACTTCCCCGATCGGGTAAGTGGTCATCCAGGTCCTTTTGACTAACGTTTCATCTTCCTTTGCTTTGACTTGACTTCCAACATCCCCCTTGACCTCTTGAGTCGGGTTTGTTGATAGGGTTTGATGTAAGGCGATGAATTCATCCGCCTAAATGATTGATCTTCCGACAACTACGAAACTGTCTTTGCTTCTTCTCTCTTTCGAATTAGTGAACCTTCTTGAAATGCCTTTCTTTTGGTCAAGCTTGCTTCTCCGAATCATCGGGTTCTAGGCAAATGCTCGGGAATATAGAAAAAGGGCGTAGAAACGTTACTTTCCCTACAAAACATAATAGAACATAGGAATTCGCCTAGAAGACGATATTAGCTCATAAAATGGCTTAACAAAGCACAAATGACATACAAAACCGAGCTAAACTGGGGGTTAAAACCATACAAATATTCACTTATCAGCCGCTACAGCAAAGATGAGGCTGTGGTGGCTACCGGGACCTCATTGGGAGATGGTGAAGAAAAGGAGCGAAGATCCAAACTTTGTCAAACAATCAAATGTGAATAAGACAAATAGAAGGTCGGGAGGGGTAGACGGGAAAGCTTTGGGAACCCACACTCTTGGCCGGAAGAGTTCGTCTATCGTTTTTAAGGAATTAGTAAGTATTTTAATTATTATTTAACTTCTATAGTTTGAGGCACGGTATTTATTGCCGAAATTATTTTAAATATTATGTTTTATCGCTTTTTTTAGGGTGGCAATGCCACCCCGTACCAGCTCATGGAGAAGTCGAAGAAAAAGAAGGATGGAGAATGGGTTAGCCCCTGAGCATCAGAGATGAACGTAAGTTTTCTCATGCTTTTTCTTTTTACTTTTCTTCTTTCCTTAGATTGGTATTATTTATTTTATATAAGTCGTAATTATTTTTTTTTTGTTGATTTTCAGGAGGCGTACCAACAAAGGATGAGTCAGCCAACACCTACCGGAGCCCCACATGACCCGTTTGAACTGTACAACGATGTGGTTGGGGGTTACAACGATAGATCGAGGTTCTTAGGGATGGGATCGGCGGCTTCGCAGTTGTTCGAGCCTACTAGAGGTAGGCATCACCCTTCTGGTTCATCTTACTCACCGTCAATTATTACTAAGTTGTCACAGGAGAATTCGCAACTGAAAGAGCAAATGAGTCAAATGCAAATGAATATGCAAGCCACTCAAGAGAGACAAGAACGCATGGAGGCGTTCATGAGAGAGAGGTTTAATTTTTCAGGGGGCAACAACACGTGTTCGGGGATCCCTCAACCACATCGTAGGGATGACTTCACCGATGACGGTCACGGATTTAGTGGTGAGGTAGAGCCATTAGCTTAGGAATAGCTATGGAATATCTAGGTTGTTTGTATGAATCATAAACCTTTCACTTAAATGTATCGTGTAAACTTGAAATAGCTAGGTTGTTTGTACAAACCATTAAGTTTTAGCTTATGACGGATTTTTTGTGTTGATACGTGTTTTGTTTTAGATTCCCGCCTTGCGGTCGATAATGAAATTGATTTATTGCAGGATTAGTCGATGTAAAACAATACATATTTTGCATTGTGGCTGGCAGAAACCAGCTGTTTCGTGCAGCTACTGGGTTAATTTGTGACGGAAATTCCGTCACAAATATAGACTTCTGGTCAACAAAAGTCAATTTTTGTGACGGAAATTCCATCACATATATTGACTTTCGTTGACCAACAGACGTTTTTGGTCAACAAAAGTCAATATTTGTGACGGAAATTCCGTCACATACATTGATTTTCGTTGACCAACAGACTTTTGTGGTCAACAAAAGTCAATATTTGTGACGGAATTTCCGTTACATATATTGACTTTCGTTGACCAGGAAAATTTGTTGGTCAACGAAAGTCAATATATGTGATGGAAATTCCGTCACAAAAGTCAATATATGTGACGGAAATTCAGTCACAAAAGTTATTATTTGTGACATAAATTCCGTCACAAAGATTGACTTTCGTTGACCAAGACCTTGACCTGGACTTTTGTCTTGTGACGGAATTTCTGTCACAAATATTTTTTGACGGAAATTCCGTCACAATTCCTCTTATGGTGACGAGTTAGAGTGACAGATTTTTGTGACGGAAATTCCGTCACAAAAGCGCTTTTTCTGACGGTTTGGCCTCATTTGTGACGGGAATTTCCGTCACTAACCCGTGTTAATTTAGTGGTGTTGTAAATACACGGAAGATGGGAGGTATACTCTAAAATCTGGTTATAGTAAGCTTCTTGAAATTAGACATCTCATTTCCGTGTCTCATTTTACCTGTTTCCCATGGGATATCGTCTGGGGTCAAAAGATTTCACCATAGTTACCTATTTTTGTATGGAAGCTAGCTCATGAAAGTTTACCAACTCTTGGCAAGCTAAGGGCTAGAGGTATGCAAGTTCAGGATACATATGTTTTATGCAATTCTTCCGTCGAAACCTTGGATCATCTTTTCAGAGAATGCACAGTGACTCAGCATATCTGGAGATCATCTAATTAAGGAATTGTCTCGGCATCAAATCTTCAGACGAGATTTCATCTAGGGTTGGCGGATCATATTAAGTATCTTCATAGGATTTCGGACGCGGATAATAATCTTCTTTTATACTTTCAATGCATCCTTATGGCCATTTGGTCCATTAGGAATGACATTATTTTCAAGGGTGCTCGTTTAAATCCAAGACACTTTCCTGAGTTGGCTCGTCATCTTTATAATATATACATCTTGCCGGCGTTTTCACAAAACAAGAATTCTAGACATTTTCTCCCAAGGCCTACTGTCATAGACAGATCTCGTACTCTGGCTTGCGTGAGCGCTACTATTCTAATTTATGCTCCCATATCCGATTTCAGCGATATATTTGTTTGCTCTTTTGCTGCTCCCTGGGTATGGAGACCTTCTTGTGTGCTAGTTAGAGCCTCGAATACTTTTGCTGCTCACGCAAGAACTCTTCAGATAAGTATGTTATGTTTTTAGGAACCTTCTTCTCACTCTCTGCCGGTTACGTTTTTAGGAACCTCGAAAAAATTATCTTATGTTTTGGCGTCTAGTTCGCCAGTACCCATCTCTTTGTATCATACGTTAATGAATGTTCGTGCTATGCTACGTCAGCAGAAACACTGGTATGTTAGTTTAGCCACAGGTTGAGTAGTCTTACATTAATTACCAGTAGTTTTGTATGTTCCATAAACTTTATTTTTTTTTAATATATCGGTACACTTTTGTCAAAAAAAAAAACTAACAAAGCACTTATCTTTATCATAATTACTACCCTAAACACATAAGAAACACATAAAGATGTGATACCGAGTAACCCATCACTGTTACTGTGACAACCCTCGCGAATGCGGAAATAATAAACAAACAAGCATGTGAATTATATTGCGGAAATAGGTAGTTTTAAAAAAACTTTTATACATGCAAGTTAAATAAAACGAGGAGTGTCAAAATATTACAACTAAGTGCGGAAAATAACAAAGAGACGGAGTCTCTCAAAATGTTAACAAAGAACAAGTGTTTAGCAAATAAGCTAAAATCGTCTAGAGGTTAATCTTCCAGGGACAACGCCCGCTAGCTCACACCCGAACCCCAAAACATCATATCCAAAAAGGCATCCAAGCAAGCCACCTGTTCATTCATGAAAAACATGAACGCCACAGTCAGTGGGGAGTAACTCCGGGTTCTCCCAGCCATATCACCTTTAACGTACATATAAGGAAATACAAAAGTAAAGCATGCATATATATATACATGTGAGTTGCGATAAGAATAGATAGGCAATTCTATAGATAATGATGAGATCATGTGGAAATCAAAACCGTAACCATCATGTTATTCAAAGACTCGGGATAGACACTCTTAGGCAATCGAATACGCTCACTAGGGCTTGCATCTCACCGTTAGCGGTATAAGATTGATAAGATTGAGACTCGACAGACAAACCAGTCAAGTCATGCGATGATCACATAATATCCAACATATTACCATCCATTCACGAACCAAGACCTTGACGGTGTCAAGTCATGCACTGACCATGAATACAATCATGAAATCACGCATTCAAAGACAGCGACACAAAGACGACCTTTCTCACGGTAAATGAAACGCACTAGCATCGTGTACATGGCAAGTATGATTAAAAGGCATCCACGGAATAAAGCATTTCCCGGAACGCATACACGATAAAGCATTACGCGTATGTAGACTAATTTCCTCCTGGTAGGACGACGATAATAATACGTTCCTAGTCTAAATCTGGCCAGACTCTCGGCATAAAGCATGTTCCGATTCGACATGCGATAAAGCATTTCGCATCCAAGACTCGGTCTTACAAAAATAAACGCCGAGTACCTCAAATTCGGTAGATCAATTCACGAAAAAGGCGGAAAAACAGCTAAAGCCTCATAACAAGCGGTACGCTACATGCAAATAACACCACCTCGCAAGTATACAACATTTGACGGCCGGGTCGAACAACGCCTAGCGTTCAACTCCCAACAACGTCGTCATATGCCCACTACACATGCAATTAAGCAGTAGGATACCTCTCCGTTCCGACATTCCAGCCTTACGAACGGGAAGGTAGCCCAGGGAATGAGAGTACAAAGCACAAGACAAAATAGTGCTCAAACCGTCACATTTGTAAAAACTGACTCAAAGTGGGAACATACCAAAAACCGTCACAAAACATGAGAATAGGGAATCATATAAGTTCAAATATGATAAAAATGAGTCAACACATGATACATAAGCATTAGAACAAGTTTATGAAGCATAATGAATAAAAACATAGATCCCTCTCCAAAACAACAAGTTTGGAAACTAACTAAAACAAGGGTTCACTTCAAACGGTCATAACTAGAGTTCTACATATGGGAATGCAGAAATTCCAAGTGGAGATGATAGCTTATCCTCTTACGGTTCCAACGAATGGTCACAAGCCCAAAACAAGCAAGTAACGAAGGAGATATGAGCATTCTACCAAAAAGGGTCGGTGCTGTGAATTTACACGAGTCCACCCGAGAACCAACAACACCTTCCTATCATTTCCCATTTTACAAGTAAAAGTGAGCTTACAAAATAGATGGGGTATTTTCGAAATAGATGGGGTATTTTCGAATTAGATGGGGTATTTTCGAACTAGATGGGGTATTTTCGAATTAGATGGGGTATTTTCGAACTAGATGGGGTATTTTCGAATTAGATGGGGTATTTTCGAAATAGATGGGGTATTTTCCTAATCGATCTAGCAACTAGCTAAACAATCAATATTCATCATCAACAATCATCAACTAACAACAATCATCCTCAAAATCATAATTTCTAAGCTTTCTAATTGTATTCCAAAACCGAATTCTAACATGGAAATCATGTAAAACACGTAAATGATATCGAGTAACCCTTCACCGTTACCTTTAAGCGTCTTCACTACTCGTCAAGCTCCTCTTCTATTGGAAAATAGCCTTTGTCGGGATCTTGGAGGTCACCACCTACATATAGATCGTAAAAGATGAATAAAATTCATCTTGAGAAAGACGGATTATTTAAAAAGCGAGAAAAACGGTAATTTTATTACCAATATGGATAGAGGAAGGTACGGGAGGAAGAATAAGATAAACTTACGTAAATTCTATCAAGTAACGAAGAAGTTACGACGAATCAAAGATCGTAAAAAGCTAAGGAGGCAAGAATTGGGTTTTCTTAAAGAGGAAGGAAGTTGTGTTTGTTTTTGGAGTAATGAATTAGGTTAAGGAAATATGAGTATAAATAAGGAAAAGTCAACCAAAAAGTCAAACTCGCCTTAAGACGGCTTTTTCATGGAATCTCGCAGAAATTCCAAATACGAACTCGGAAATTCTAAATTCGACTAGAAACATAAAAAGCTAATTTAAAACTTAAAATTGCTGAAAAGTATCCGTAAAATATTTCTACTAGAAAAATAGGGTACATTTCAAAATTGCTGAAAAGTATCCGTAAAATATTTCTACTAGAAAAATAGGGTACATTTCCGGGTGTTACAATCACCCCACCTTTTAAAAAGTTTCGTCCTCGAAACTTGAGAATAGAAAATAAAAGTATCAAGGACAAGAATCGGTTTTCAAAATTAATACGAAAACTTTTATAAGGAAAAAAATATTTATGAAACGAAGTTCATCTAGAAAATGGTTTAAAGAAGAATTTTCATAAGTGTGAAACTTTACTTACGGATCTCAAGAATGCTCGTCGCGAACGAGAACTCTAATTATCCAAACCAATCTTTGTCGAAATAGTGAAGTCGAAATTCAAAACAACGTTAGTAAGTGCAGGACTAGTTATCAGACGCGTCTCTAATAACAAGTGCAACATCCAACCAAACGCAAAATCCAAATATAAAAGCAAAAGAAATCCATTTTCTCCAAAAAGAGGGTACCCAAACCATTTTTAAACTTCTTTGAAACGTTAAATTAGAAATATAATATGGAAATTTGAAAGTTTTATCAAAGATAAAATCAAATAACAAGACATTACACGTACATATAGCGACTCGAACTTAAAGTTCACAAATCACGATAACAAAATATATATAAAACACGCAAAAACATAACAAATCGAATTCTTAGGAATAGGAAGAATCACGATGAAGTCGGCACGAAGATCTACAAGAACTCGATAGAACTAACTCTACTGATACTCTAATCCTCAAGAGGATGTAATTTACCCAAGTTACACCTCCACATTTTCAATCATTTGATTTCTACTAAAATCCTTCATAACCACGAGACCTCAAGTCATCCACATATTCATTCAAACCTAATTAGCATCGACTAGGGTCCATAGATTGCAATCTGCAGGAGAGGTCCTTTAACGCAATATAAAATCCCTAGATCCATCAAACTCTATCTGAGACCACTAACCAAAGAAATCTCATCTTAGGGGGACCATATCTAGTAACAACCACAAAGTGAACGGCTCTTACCATAAAATTCTCTGATCCAATTTATTCCAAAATTCATTACAATGACTTTCTCATCCTCGAAAGTCAAAACACAATCAAAGCAACAAACATAATTATCTAAGATTCAACTAGCCTGATCCAAAGTCTCACGACAACGGAAAATCCCCAATCCATTATCGGCTATAAGGATTCTTTAATACGCCATAACCTCCTTAATTCGATCATTACTACGCTCGAAGCCTCAAATATAAATAGTCACATTAGCAAACTATGGTGGTTACCAATCCTCAAGATAAATGGGTTCACCATTCTAACTCTATATTCCATAGCAACTGAGCACTCACTTTCCCAAGCTTGCAACGAACATTTCTCAATTTCCAACTATGATTCCTTAAGAATAAAAGAGAATTACTAATTCCAAACCACAAATGACCAATTACTTGGCAATCAGACAACCATTCAAATCATCTAGTTCATCTAAAACTCAAAATGAATCGATTTTCATTTATGACAATACTCCTCAAACTTTGGGTACCGGCTTAATTATCCTAAAGCAAAGTCTCTTTTAGAATCCACCAATTAGAGACATCTAATTCCCAAATGATATCTCAAGCAACCGATATAATACTCAACAACAACGAATATCATCTCGCTCAACTTGATTCCCAAAATAGCACTACACTAGCAAGCTCAATAAATGAAACCACCAAGAGAGTACAATACCACCAACAGATTCATCCTAAGGTTTAAATCCCAATCCTACTCATGATCAAAATCAACATGAAGCTAGCTAACAAACTAATCATCTCACCAGAGGAAAGACAATGACACCATGACATTGGAAACGATAGGAGATTTCGAGGGAAACACGAACGCGCTAAGATCCGACGAAAATTAGAGGAACGCTAGAGGTAGGGAGCCAAAAGCTAGATATTGGATAGATATAGCTATGAAGATAGCCAAGAAAAGGAAAAGATAAGAGAAAACAATTTCCTAGGAATCGGGCTTAGTAGGAATTTGCATGAAAGGAAATGGAAAGGAATAATGGCACGAGAAAAAGGTTTAAGGTTCAATCCACAAAATTCCCTTTTCAACTCAGGGCGATAGCAAGCAAATAATCTTAATAACAAAGGTCTCTTACAAGGGACCCTCGTACCACAAATCATCGGAGTAAGGTACACCTAAATTTAACAAATCGATTACAACCTAATTCATCCGCCCTTTCATATAACACGGATTCCCAATTACGGAATTTCACCTCAAGCATAATAACATTCTCTCAACTCCATAATTTGACACATTCCCTAAGGTTTCAAAAATCGAAGAGTCAATTAGGAATTCTCCATACTAATCTCTTTTCAACTCCTACGGCCACAAGGTAGAACACCGAACAAAACGTCATTATCAACATCATATAGTCCACGAGTTCATTATTAACAAAGTACACCCTCAAGTCAATCATCATCATTAACGTCCCAAGGTATTTTCATCATAGCTCACATCACAATCCTCAAGTAATATGGTTCAACTTACAACGAAACCTTGCTACTTCAAACAAATCTCCGATACTATAAGATAAGATCATATCTTTAAATCCAAGAACTATAGCCAAATGCTTTTCCACCAAGCCTACACTTACAAACACACCATAGGAAACCACAAGACGTCACTTAGTCTCAAAAGCATTTTGCACCTCAAGATATCATTCTAAACTTCTTATTTACACCAAATAAACATATCATAAGCATGGTCTTTAAAACAATACAAAACTTCTAAGTCCAAAAGACTAAATTACTAATGAGTTAAGAAGTCATAGCCAACTCATTCAACCTTACACCATCGAATATCATGAACTATTAAATAGTTCATGTGCAGCAGCAGCATAAAAATCATCAAACTTATCTTACTACCTTTCCTTAGAGTTACAATCAATCATCAATCTAGGGTGAATTAAGATCTACACCATTTTCCTCAAATCACAAAATCATTCTAACAAACACTAATACTCCACAAAGTCTAAAATTCTTCCAACCAAGTACAATATGCCACAAACAAAAGGGTATGACATCCATAAAAATGTTACAAGAGGAAGGTAAGGATACCAATGGTAAGAGGGAGGAACTATCAAGAGTAATTTCCAAGAGGCAAACAAGTTGGAAAAGAAAGAAGTGCATAGATAGAAGGAAGAGAGCATAATACAATAAGGACTAGAGAATTCAAAGATGAGGAAGAAATACACTTCAATTAGGCTAGTAAATCTTCAAATCCTTTTTTTTTTTTTTTCCGGTAGAGGATACTTCTTCTAGGTAACACAATGATCCACTTAAGACGGTAGATTACACACAAAAATAATCATCAACACAATCAAAAAACAAGTTGAACCTACCAAACATCAAGTAACCAAAGACTACAACTTAGGTCCTTAAGTCTACCCTCTATCATTTATTATTTTAAGGTCAAGTAGTTTAAGTTAGGGTTCACGTGTGTGAGTCGGGAGCGATACAACTCTGATACCAACTGTGACAACCCTCGCGAATGCGGAAATATAAAACATACAAGCATGTGAATTATATAGCGGAAATAGGTAGTTTTAAAAACTTGTATACATGCAAGTTAAATAAAACGAGGAGTGTCAAAATATTAAAAACTAAATACGGAAATACAACAAAGAGACGGAGTCTCTCAAAATGTTAGCAAAGAACAAGTGTTTAGCAAAAATAGCTAAAATCGTCTAGAGGTGAAACTTCCAGGGACAACGCCCGCTAGCTCACACCCGAACCCACAAAACATATATCCAAAAAGGCATCCAAGCCAAAGCCACATGTTCATTCATGAAAAAATGAACGCCCCGTCAGTGGGGAGTAAACTCGGGTTATCCCAGGCCATATCACTTTACCGTACATATAAGAAAATACAAAAGTAAAGCATGCGTATATATATATACATGTGAGTTGCGATAAGAATAGATAGGCAATTCTATAGATAATGATGAGATCATGTGGAAATCAAAACCGTAACCATCATGTTATTCAAAGACTCGGGATAGACACTCTTAGGCAATCGAATACGCTCACTAGGGCTTGCATATCACCGTTAGCGGTATAAGATTGATAAGATTGAGACTCGACAGACAAACCAGTCAAGTCATGCGATGATCACATAATATCCAACATATTACCATCCATTCACGAACCAAGACCTTGACGGTGTCAAGTCATGCAATGACCATGAATACAATCATGAAATCACGCATTCAAAGACAGCGACCCAAAGACGACCTTTCTCACGGTAAATGAAACGCACTAGCATCGTGTACATGGCAAGTATGATTAAAAGGCATCCACGGAATAAAGCATTTCCCGAAACGCATACACGATAAAGCATTTCGCGTATGTAGACTAATTTCCTCCTGGTAGGACGACGATAATAATACGTTCCTAGTCTAAATCTGGCCAGACTCTCGGAATAAAGCATGTTCCGATTCGACATGCGATAAAGCATTTCGCATCCAAGACTCGGTCTTACAAAAATAAACGCCGAGTACCTCAAATTCGGTAGATCAATTCACGAAAAAGGCGGAAAAACAGCTCAAGCCTCATAACAAGCGGTACGCTAAATGCAAATAACACCACCTCGCAAGTACACAACATTTGACGGCCGGGTCGATCAACGCAATGCGTTCAACTCCCAACAACGTCGTCGTATGCCCACTAACACATGCATTTAAGCAGTAGGATACCTCTCCGTTCAGACATTCCAGCCTTACGAACGGGAAGGTAGCCAAGGGAATGAGAGTACCAAGCACAAGACAAAATAGGGCTCAAACCGTAACGTTTGTAAAAACTGACTCAAAGTGGGACATACCAAAAACCGTCACAAAACATGAGAATAGGGAATCATATAAGTTTAAATATGATAAACATGAGTCAATACATGATACATAAGCATTAGAACAAGTTTATGAAGCATAATGAATAAAAACATAGATCACCTCTCCAAAACAACGTTGTTTGGAAACCAACGAAAACAAGGGTCCACTTCAAACGGTCATAACTAGAGTTCTAAATATGGGAATGCAGAAATTCCAAGTCGAGGTGATAGCTTATCCTCTTACGGTTCCAACGAGTGGTCACAAGCCCAAAACAAGTAAGTAACAAAGGAGATATGAGCATTCTACCAAAAAGGGTCGGTGCTGTGAATTTACACGAGTCCACCCGAGAACCAACAACACCTTCCTATCATTTCCCATTTTACAAGTAAAAGTGATCTTACAAAATAGATGGGGTATTTTCGAAATAGATGGGGTATTTTCGAATTAGATGGGGTATTTTCGAAATAGATGGGGTATTTTCGAATTAGATGGGGTATTTTCGAAATAGATGGGGTATTTTCGAATTAGATGGGGTATTTTCGAAATAGATGGGGTATTTTCCTAATCGATCTAGCAACTAGCTAAACAATCAATATTCATCATCAACAATCATCAACTAACAACAATCATCCTCAAAATCATAATTTCTAAGCTTTCTAATTGTATTCCAAAAACGAATTCTAACATGGAAATCATGTAAAACACGTAAATGATATCGAGTAACCCTTCACCGTTACCTTTAAGCGACTCTACTAATCGTCAAGCTCCTCTTCAATAAGGTAATAGTCTTTGTCGGGATCTTGGAGGTCACCACCTACATATAGATCGTAAAAGATGAATAAAATTCATCTTGAGAAAGACGGATTATTTAAAAAGCGAGAAAAACGGTAATTTTATTACCAATATGGATAGAGGAAGGTACGGGAGGAAGAATAAGATAAACTTACGTAAATTCTATCAAGTAACGAAGAAGTTACGACGAATCAAAGATCGTAAAAAGCTAAGGAGGCAAGAATTGAGTTTTCTTAAAGAGGAAGGAAGTTGTGTTTGTTTTTGGAGTAATGAATTAGGTTAAGGAAATATAAGTATAAATAAGGAAAAGTCAACCAAAAAGTCAAACTCGCCTTAAGACGGCTTTTTCATGGAATCTCGCAGAAATTCCAAATACGAACTCGGAAATTCTAAATTCGACTCGAAACATAAAAAGCTAATTTAAAACTTAAAATTGCTGAAAAGTATCCGTAAAATATTTCTACTAGAAAAATAGGGTACATTTCAAAATTGCTGAAAAGTATCCGTAAAATATTTCTACTAGAAAAATAGGGTAAATTTCCGGGTGTTACAGTTACCTCGATTAGCACTTCAAATCTTTGATTCCCAAGCTAACTATCAACCCACATGAATTCCTTGACCCAAAATCTTCAAAATACAACTTTTCCCGATAAATAAAGCGACAAGAACCAAAAACCGAAATATAGAGAAAGACGGTCTAAAAAGGAAGTTAAAAGTTTCGAACTTTTATTATCTAGAAAGAAAGAGGACGGTGAGAGGATTCCGAAACATTAAACGGAATTGAATTACGTTAAGAAACGAAGAAGTTATGCTCGTTTTAAGTTTAGATCTAGAAAATGGGTTTTATAAAAAGTTGGAGGAAATGGATATTTTATGGTATGAAAATGAAGAGGAGGATGAGAGGAGAATATTGATATAAAAATCGTCAAGTTTCGTTGAGAGACGGAGAAATGACATCCGTCTTAAGTTTATAAAGTTATTGAGTTTTAATGGTGTTTTGTGTTGAGGAAGAAGAAGGTGGTGGTAATGTTGCTGAAAAAATAAGGGGGAAGGTGAATGGATAAGTGAGTGTATTTTGAGAAGATGAATAATAGAAGGCCCAAATTTATATTGGGTCAACTCACTTGAATTTTTGCGTAGAATCTGATTATGAACTAATAACGGACTTAAATGCGACGAATTCTACCCAACTAAACTAAATTCTATTTAACATTCATTTAAAGCCACGAAATCATAAATTATCGACTTAAAATATTTTAATTAATAAAAGTAAAAGGCGAATTTTTAAAATTTACGACTTTAGTATGTAAACTATTCATTATTATAAAATCTGGGGTGTTACATTTGAGTTAGTGGGTCATAATAGAGGCTTAGTTATAGTTAATGTAGTAGCTATATAAAGGCCTTGATAATATTGTAATCAATTGAGCAAGTTTAACAATTAACTTCTCACTTTTCTCATATTTATATTCTCACTTAGAAATTCTACATGGAAAACGCCTTTCAAAGATGATCTTCAAAAATGGATTAGCTCTAAAAGATCTTTGCAACCCAAGATGACATTATGAAGAGGGAAAAAGATCATCACGAGGCATATAAGACACATGACGGACAAATAGTCGAAGCTAATATAACAAGGAGGAGACAAGGAATTAGCTACCGTAGGCGAGACCAATCATATGAAATCACACATATCATCATCACACATATCCGGTGTTATCAAGGACCGCACCACGATGCCATCAAGAAACACATCGTACCACCAATCGCGGTGCTACCGCAGTAGGTCACCCCCAGACCCAGGTCATAACCACGTGGATTCTCCTCCCTGGCGGTAACCATGAGGAGCGACCCACATATTCTATGGAGCAGTTTTTTCGTAACCGCTCCATATAAATATCACCTCCATTACAACCATATCTCATAATCACAACCAAACACCCAAACTCAATTTAACATGTCACAATCATATCATCACAATCATATCATCATTTTTTGAGTTTTTGGAATTTGGATTTTTGGATGGGTGCTTACACTTTACATTTATTATGCGACCCTGACGTGGTGTAGTAGGAAATGCATTTTCAATGCGACCCAAATAATTATACGTGGGAATAGGCCGCTATATATAATTAAAAAAGAAAATAAAATCCGAAAGTGTGCATACGACAATTCTTCCGACTTTAAATTGGGATGACTCGGATTGTAAAATAGCTACATTGGGATAGAAAATGTTAACTTTCTACACAAAAAACCCGCATACTTCGAAACATGGATAACATGAGTGTCCTAGGAACAGGCCTGAGAGGCGTGCGCCCCTAGGCCCACTTGGATCCATGGCCTGCGACACCTGGGGGTTAAATCCCTGGGCATTGCGTCCACTTTTTTCTTATAGAAGGAGGAGAAGTGAGGAGAAAATTATCATAACTCATCCTTCTATTCTTTTTTCAAATATTTCTTCTCCATAATTCTCTTGGAAAATCTCATTGGTGCTATGAGGGCTTGGTAACCCACCTTCAAAGGTGCTGAAAAGGATAAAATGCGCTCCGTCTTATTAGCGCAACTTTTTCTTTGCGCCAAATTCGGGCGCAAGCTGCCTTTTCGGATGATTGTCTTAGCTACCTGGCAGGGAAATTTGTCCATTGCATGAGAAATTTTATGCCTTGAGAGGGTGGGACCCTGAGGCAATACCAGCTTTATCCGAGTTTCACTTGGGGTGGAGGAGGAAATATATTGAAAACCTTAGTTTATCCAAGGTAGAGGCTGAGGCGATATGTAACACCCGCAAATGTACCCTATTTTTATAGTGAAAATATTTTACGGTTACTTTTCAGCGAAATTTAGTTTTAATCGTAAATTTAATTTTCCGAGTCAAATTTAGAATTTCTGAGTTCGTATTTGGAATTTCCGCGAGATTTCATGTAAAACCCGTCTTGAGCCGTCTTTGACTTTTTCTTTACTTTTCCACTTACTCACCCTACATATACTCCCTCATAACCCTAACTCCCTCAAAACTCAATCTTCTTCTTCCTCACCATAAACACCAAAACCTAGCCTCCATATTCTTCCAAGTTTAGAATCGTCACTACTCATTCATTTCTCGCTCAAATTCACGTAAGTTCATCTTATTCTTCCCCTCTTATCTTCCTCTATCCGTATTGGTACTAAAATTACCGTCTTTCTCGCTTTTCAATTTATCTGTCTTTCTCAAAGGTGAATTATATTCATCTTTTGTCGTCTTTGTTTAGGTGGAGACTTTCTAGACCCCGTCAAAGTTTACTATCTAGTGAAAAAGGTAACGGTGAAGGGTTACTCGATATCATTTACGTGTTTTAACGTGTTTTCCATGTTAGAAATCGTATTTAGAATATGATTAGTAATTTTAGGAATTGTGTTGTTGATGATGGTTGTTGTTAGTTGATAATTGATATGAGAATTGATGAATTGTGATGATAGATGATATTTGTGTTATGCCTTAGTGAAATTGTGGAGATTTGTGTGACTCGTACCTGTCCAAATAGGACGCAGGCTACGTCGTGGTGACGCAGGCTGCATCGTGGTGACGCAGGCTGCGTTACTCGCTGCCGACTGCAATTTTGCTGCACTGACTCCTTTTCGTAAAATGATCATATCTCCTTCGTTACTTACTTGTTTTAGGCTTGTGACATCCCGTTGGAACCGTAAGAGAATAAGCTATCACCTCCATTTGGAATTTCTGCATTTGCATGTCTAGAACTCTAGTTATGACCGTTTGAAGTGGACCCTTGTTTTCGTTGGTTTCCAAACAACGTTGTTTTGGAGAGGTGATCTATGTTTTTATTCATTATGCTTCATAAACTTGTTCTAATGCTTATGTATCATGTATTGACTCATGTTTATCATATTTAAACTTATATGATTCCCTATTCTCATGTTTTGTGACGGTTTTTGGTATGTTCCCACTTTGAGTCGGTTTTTACAAATGATACGGTTTGAGCACTAGTTTGTCTTGTGCTTTGTACTCTCATTCCCTTGGCTACCTTCCCGTTCGTAAGGCTGGAATGTCGGAACGGGGAGGTATCCTACTGCTTAAATGCATGTGTTAGTGGGCATACGACGACGTTGTTGGGAGTTGAACGATATGCGTTGATCGACCCGGCCGTCAAATGTTGTGTACTTGCGAGGTGGTGTTATTTGCATGTAGCGTACCGCTTGTTATGAGGCTTGAGCTGTTTTTCCGCCTCTTTCGTGAATTGATCTACCGAATTTGGGTACTCGGCGTATATATATTGAGCCCGAGTCTTGGATGCGAAATGTTTATCGCATGTCGAATAGGAAAACGTTTATTCCGAGAATCTGGCCAGGTTTAGACTAGGACCGTATTATTATCGTCGTGCTACCAGGAGGAAATTAGTCTACATATACGAAATGTAGCATCGTGTATGAGTTCAGGGAAATGTTATATCCCGTGGATGCCTTTTAATCATACTTGCCATGTACACGGTGCTAGTGCGTTTCATTTACCGTGAGAGATGTCGTCTTTGTGTTGTTGTCTTTGAATGCGTGATTTCATGATTGTTTATTCATGGTCATTGCATGACTTGGCATCGTCAATGTATTGGGTTGTTTGAATGGATGATAATATGATGGATTTATTGTGATCATCGCATGACTTGGCATGGTTTGTTTGTCGAGTCTCAATCTTATCAAACTTATACCGCTAACGGTGAGATGCAAGCCCTAGTGAGCGTATTCGGTTGTCTAAGAGTGTCTTCCCCGAGTCTTTGTATAACATGATGGATTCGGATTTGTATTACATATGCTCTTATCATTATATAATGAATTGCCTATCTATCCTTATCGTATCTCACATGTATATCTATATATGCATGCTTCTACTTTTGTATTTCCTTTTATGTACGTTTGATGTGATATGGCTGGGAGAACCCGGAGTTACTCCCCACTGACTGTGGCGTTCATGTTTTTCATGGATGAACAGGTTGCTTGATTGGATGGCTTTTTGCTTGTGGTATTTTGGGTTCGGGTGTGAGCTAGCGGGCGTTGTCCCTGGATGAAACACCTCTAGACGTTGTTTAGCTAGTTGCTAATTACTTTGTCTTTTGTTAACACTTTGAGAGACCACGTCTCTTGTGATATTTTTATCTAGTTTGTAATATTTTGACACTCCTCGTATTGTTCTATCTTGCATGTATAAAGGTTTTTAAAATACAGTATTTTCCGCTATATAATTCACATGCTTGTATGTTTTATATTTCCGCGCGAGGGTTGTCACACGATAATTAATGGGGAAGAATTTGAACTTCAAGCGATCTATCGCAAATTCCATAATATGTTGGATGTTAGGGTATGTGATGAACCATATAGTTATGTGATTATGTTTTGATAATGACATGTATGTTTGTATATTATATATGCTTGTGCTTGTAATCGTTTGCTTAGTCTTGGTTAGATTAAGCATGGTTTGACATTTAAAGTTCTGGCTAGTTTTTCTATAACCTTGATGATTTGTGAAGCAAATGTGAAGCAAATTTATAGGTCATTATAGTATAACTTTGGAACTGCTGAAGCAAAGTTATAGGTGTTTCTACTATATTTTTGGTGACTATCAAGCTCAAAGATCAACGACAAAGTCTGAAAGAAGCTTGTGGAGCTCAGGATGAAGAGCTCATGATTTGAGTGAAGTAATGATCAACTAACTGAAGATCTCCTGGAATATTTTGTAGTATAGGTCGCCGCCCAATAACAGTAATTTCAATAGTAATTTTTGAAAGTAGAGTTATTGCTGTTTTAACTATAATTTACTTGCCAAGCTTAAAGTTATAGGTGATCTTACTATAACTTTGGAGCTGCGAAAAATAGTGCGGTTGCTTTATATTTTCAAAACGATTTTTGAATATAGTTTTAAATAATCTTTTAAAGAAAAGTATTTATAGTAGATTAAGGTTTAAATTTATTTAGTTTGAATATCATTATGATTTTTCTATTGATTAGTAAAACAACTTATGAGTTGTCATGCTATCTAGGGTTTCATACATGTTCAAATTTAAACCCTAAGCTATCTTACTAAGCCTAACAATAGACTTAGGTGTCACACATGGTCATGGCTCATGAGCCGTTGCCACCCGTGATTAACCACAAGTGTATTTAGGGTTTATGTAAGATCTAAACTTAATATCTTTCTTGTTTCACATACAAGGGAGACATATGGCTTATTTTGTTTTGTAAATTTAACCTAATATCTTTCTTGTTATCCAAGGGAGGCCACAACGAACACTAGGATTTTTAATTAAAACCTAGTTTGCCTCTCTACTATAAATATTCATGCATCTCATGCATTTAAAACTAAGTTTTTCATACTAGAAATCTTCTTTGCAAACGTGCTTTATATTTTCAAGTAAAATCTTTAGTTTGAAAAACCTTTATTTTTGAAAAGCCGCAATATACTCGTAAATTATTATTGTGAAAAACGTTATTGGATAATAGTTCTAGAATTGTTTCTTATACGTTCAATTGTGTGAACACCAAGAATAATAAAAAAAACACTTTCTTATTAACGTAAGATAGAATCGAGTATTAAGCGATACTCAACTTTGAATCGAGTATTTAACGGTACTCAACTTTGAGTTACAACTAGAGTTAATTGTACGAGTGGGTTGATAATTTTGTAATTCGGAGTAGGTACTAAATTTATTAATCGAGAAATAGTGGACGTAGGTTTCGAGTTGTGAAACTGAAACACTTCAAAAATCCCTTGTGTCACGCGCTCTTTTATTTTTTACGTCTTTTATTAGTTCTATACATGCTACAAGTAATTAGTGGGGTTGAATTTGATCAATAAATTTAAACCACATATTACTACTACACGCTTATACGGAAAATCCAAAAAGTAGGCATACTTTATTTATACTCAAATCCCTCCCTCTTGAGTATTTGGGATCAATAGACTCTTCAATTCGTATCTGAGCCTCGTGCTCTTGATTGCCTAACAACATAGAGACTGATTCATTCATTTTTATTTTTTTGCGTATTTTAATCTTTTTATCTCGTGTGAAATGGAATACAAACACCTAAAAGCTCCCATCTTGGAAGGTAAAAACTATGGTCGATCTTTTGAAGAACATGATGACACTATATTAAGGGACATGATTGGAATGTTGGAAGATCATCCAAAACGGTCCTAATAAAATATTGGTTGCGTATGAAAACGGCAAAACCTACGAGAAAGACGAAAAGAACTATATTGAGGCTGACTACCGTAAGGAAGAGAAAAAAATCAAAAGTCATGACGTTATTACAAAACGGCATGATAACCACTGAGTTTGATCATTTCTCGTTTTGTAGTACGATCAAGGAAATATGGGATGGTCTTGAACTTGCATACGAAGGTAATATCCTTGTGAAAAAGCATAGGATTGACGTACTCATTCAAAGATACGTACAAACTCTTCTCAATGGAGAAGAATGAATCAATCAACAGTATGTCGGCACGGTTTTCAAGCATAACGAATGAACTTCGAAATGATGGACATCCAAGGTGACTGCGATTGAAGAAGCAATAGATCTCACTCTTCTAACCTATGGAGAGCTAATAGGTTCTCTCATGGCTCACGAGCATCTACTCGACAAACCTGATGAGGACTCTAGCAAAGGTAAAAGTGTAGCTTTGCAAGCCGTTGACGGTGAAGACGATATACAATATGAGATTGTCTTGTTTGTAAGGCGTTTTGAAAAGAACTTGTTTAAAGGAAAACAATCTAAATTTAACAACAAAAAAGCTCTTAACAAAAAGCCTAATGACTCAAAACACTCATTTACCAATAAGGGATGCTTCAAATGTGGCGAGACAGACCACATGATAGAAAATTGTCCCACATGGAAGACGATATAAGACAAAGCCAAACAGGACAGGACCAAAAGGGAATTTAAGCAAGTCATGCTAGCATCATGCTGGTAGAGCTCGACACTGAAAATGAAGAAGAATCCAGTGATGAGGAGGTCGCAAATATCTGTCTAAGCAACATAAGTCTTGACCTAATCACTTACAGTGATAATAAGTCTAGCAACTCTAGATCAGAATTTTTCTTGATAGGAGAATCAGATTCAGACAGTGAAACTGACGAGGTAAGTTTTATTCGTCTTAAGAATCAAGTTAAACAATTACCTAGGAATGCTATGATAGATTACTTTGAGCAAACCCTTGATAAATGTCGTGAGCAAAGTCTTGAAATAAACAAATTGAAAGAGCAAATCCTTGACATTGCCAAAGAGGAGCAACTTCTAAAAGCGAAAACAAGAAAGTTAAATTCTAAAGTTATGCCTAATTCTGTCACAACTTCTGAGTCCATGAAAACTGAGAAAATAGCCCTTGAGTCTAAGTTATAGTTAATAAAGCTATAACCTCAGAGTTAAAGCTCAACATTAAACATCTTGAGGTCAAGGTTATACCTAATGAAGCTATAACCTTAGAGTTGAGAAAAGCCAATGAACTTCTCAAGACTGAGATAAAAGTTAAACACATTAAAATCTCAAATCAAAAGAAGAAAATTGACTCATCATCTCAGCAACTAAAGAAAACTAAAGCTCAAGTAACGGATATCAAGAAACAACACTCAGATGTAGTGTTTATTCTTAATAAACGTTTTCAAGACTTCCGTGATAACCTTAGGGAAGTAGTTCTTCTAAGAATATAGAGACTGACCACTCTGATTGTCAGAAAGAAATCAACTCCTTAAAAGAACTACTTATGCATGGTAGGCAAGTTCATGACAAATGGGAAGGTAGCACAACTGTGTTAAAATTCTTAACGGAACAATCTGACAACAACATGAAAATGGGATTAGGTCAAGAATAGTATGGTCGTAGGGATCACTCTAAATGCAAATCTACCCCTTCTGAACGTGATTTCAGAAAAAGGAAATATGTTAATTTGCCTCAGTATTTAATTTGTAACTAATGTGTTCATACGGGTAATCTCATAGAAAATTGTGTAAAACATACAAAGGACCTAAAGAAAAACATAAATTTTTGTCAGAGCCTCTAACACACAAGAGGAAGAGGACATATGTCCTAATCCTGAACCCTTTCTAGAAGAAGTCAGAAATAATGAACATCGATGGTTCTACGATTTGAGTTTTGCTTATAAGAAGAAACCTAACTTGCCTAAGGAAAGGCAACAACCCAAGAAGCAACAACCTCGGGAACCTAGACAATACCAAAAGACCAAGACACCTCCTAGTAGACCATACACTAAAAGGAAAATTATAAGAAAAGTTTGCGTTAGAAAAGATGTGGTATTTAGGGAAACTAACACTAAAGGACCCAACCTTGCTTGCGTACCTAAAAATTTTATTTAACGTGTCTTGCAAGTGGTTGTGAAAAAAAATAAGTTATGGTACCTTGATAGTGGTTGCTCAAGGCACATGACCGGAAATGAAAATTTATTTCTTTCAATCGAACCATTTGATGGAGGTAAAGTTACCTTTGGGGATAACAAGAAAGTTAAAGTGATTGGTGTTGGTAAAATTGGAAAATCTTCTTCTCACTCAATTAGTGATGTTTATTTGGTAAGTGGTCTCAAGCATAACTTACTCACCATATCTCAATTATGTGACAAAGGTAACAAAGTTTTTTTTCATTCAGAATCTTTGTCGCTTCATAATTAAAGGCACTAGTAAGGTTATACTTGAAGGACATCGTAAACGGAATGTATATATGACTTATTTGAATGATGTTCCTACTAACTCGTTTACTTGCATGAAAGGAACGTTAGATGATCCTTGTCTATGGCACAAGAGATTTGGTCACATCAGCTCCCTTATCTTGAATAAGCTTAAAAGATGGGACTTAGATGAAGGATAGCCTAAAATCAAGTTTGATCAAGAGAAGATGTGTGACAATTGTGTCCAATGTAAGCATGTTAGATCATCCTTCAAACCTAAAAGAGTAGTAAGCACGAATCATGCTCTATAACTTGTACATATGGATCTTTGTGGCCCAATGAAGGTAAGAAGTAGAGGATGATCCAGGTACGTCTGCGTTCTAGTTGATGATTATTTGAGGTATGTTTGGCCTATATTCTTGCACTCTAAAGATGAGACTTTCGACGAATTTGATTGCCGTATGAAACTCGTCCAAAATAAATACAAGTCCAATCATGTTTCAATTTGTACGGATCCTGGCACCGAATTTGATAATCAAGCATTTATAGAATATTGTAGGGTTAATGGTGTAGGACACAACGTCTTTGCACCACGAACCCCACAACAAAATGGTGTCGTTGAACGTATAGAACCTTGGAGGATATGGCTCGAACAATTCTTTTGTGTAGTGCTCTACCTCGCAATTTTTGGACTGAGGCCATTAGTACTTCCTGCCATATTCACAACGGTGCTATGATCAGATCTATTTTAAAGAAAACCCCCATACGAATTCCTTAGAGGTCGAAAACCTAATATATCCCACTTGCGATGCTTTGGGAGTAAATGTTTTGTTCATAACAATGGAAAAAATAGTTTAAGCAAATTTGATCAAAGGAGTGATGAGGCTATTTTTATTGGCTATTCTGATCATAGTAAGGCTTATAAACTTTTTCACAAAAGAACACTATGCATCGAAGAAAGTGCTCATGTTATGTTTGATGAGAATGATTCTTTTGATAAGCATGTACATGATGATTAGGAAGATGATATTGAACCTGATTTTCAATTGTCTAAAGATGATCCTCCAGAGTTGGATGAAGAAGAGAAGGAGATTGAAGGCATAAATGATACTATAACCTCCTCTCAAAACAAGGGATTAAGTACCAAAGTTATATCTGATGAAGCTATATCCTTGAATTCAAATCAGAGTAGTGAATCCAGAGTTATACAAGATTCACCTATAACCTCGAGATTGGATTCACGGGGAAACCCTTGGTTCTGAAACATTTGAAGATTCTACGTCAAACTGTAATGAAAAAGTGCCTGAGACTTCTACCCAGGCCTGTACAAAGGTCCAAACCCGGGCCAGACCGGACCGACCCGGTTCAGACGAGATACCGGCTAGCCCTCAAAACCCAAACCGGGGACCAGTTGTGACAGTGGTGAAACCGGACCGGACCGAACCGGAGGTCCGGTTCAATCTTAGAGACCATACAAATGGACCGGCAATTGATCGTCATTGTGTTAATCATCTGGGTTGTTTCAATTTCCAATGCTTAAGCCTGAAGCTTTACACTTTGCCGCCATTAGAGCATGTTGTATACTTGACAAAGTTTGGCACAAATGAGTTTATGAGTGAAAGACCAAGCAGCATCCAAATGAGATAAATCTACAAGATAGAGAAAAAAAATTATGCAAGTGGAGACCATTTTTTTCTTGGGTTTTAGTCTTTCTAAAAACATTATCCCTTTTTCCAAGTAGTAGGAAAGAAGACCACACTTTTCAATTTTTCATAATGAAACAGAAGGATACACGAAGTAGTGCAAAAGAGTTTCCGTCAAAGATTAGAAGATGGGAAAAATGACAATTAAGATGTAAAAGCGGATATTATATCTAATTACGTAAAATTTAATTATTATTTAAATATAGTAAATATATATAATTTTGGTTAGATTGCTTAAAGTTAAGGAGAAAGTTAAAGAGGCAATAGTCAATAGTCAAATATGGCAGTTATCTTTCAGACTTTCCAAGAAATTTAAGGGTCTCACCACTCATTACTCCATATTACAAGCTTCAGCCAACAAAGATCTCACATGCTTTACATAACCGGTCTGCTCCGGTTTTTACAGGGTCACCCTAGGATTTAGACCTGTTAGGACCGGTGACCGGTGATCATTGTTTCGTCACCCGGAGGCTGGACCTGGGAGTGGCCAGTCTGGTCTGGTATGATCCTTCTGGTTCGGTGAAGTCCGGTTTGCCGGTCCGGATAGAATTTTGTACAGCCCTACTTCTACCAAGTGGAAATATAAAGATTCACATCCAATGGATTCAATCATTGGCTATATTTGTCGCGAGTATCCAAATTAGTATTTTTAACTACTACAAACGCAAACAAAAAGTAAGTGTAAGTAGAGGTCGATCCCACAAGGAAGGCGTTTTGTTTATTAAATGTGTGCAAAAGCAAGTAACTAAATGGGGGTTTTGATAAGTTGATGTTCTAAGTATACTAAAACAAATATGAAATGAAATATAAAGGTAATAAAAATAATTGAAAATGTAGAACAAATATGAGAATGATTCTTGGACCAAATAATTTCCACCAATAAGTTATGAATTAATCATTGACTCTTCTACTCTATTTCATTATTGAATACTTTGCTATGAAGTTGTTGACTTCTAAACCACTTATGAATGATTATTAGTTACAAGCGTAAACAAATAGTCCTTACAATATCGTCAATTTAGTCAAGCGCTCAATTGTATCGAGATTGTAGTTCAAAGCGATGAAATTTAGCAAAGATAAACGAATGAAGCAAACAAGCGTTGCTTCACTTTAGGTCATACAAATTTAGTCCTTTATAACTCAACTATGATGAAAAGCATACGAATTGATGAAATATAATTGCTACAATGGAATAGATAAACAAACAAAAGATTCATTCATCTAATATAGCAATGGTTAATTAACTAATAACAACTAGTTGGTCATTCTAGGTACATAATTAACAAACCAACAATAATGCAAACTAAATTTGATACTCTAATAATGAAATAGAAATAATATAAGAGTCTTACAATTCAAACTAACTTGGCTTCAAGAACTTGTTCCAAGATGTAGAACTTAGCCTTCCATAGAAAATAACTAAAACAAACTAGAAATTGAAAGTATTTTTCTACGTATTATGATGATTAAAACATAGAAGAAGATATCACTAATTTGATCTACAATCCCTCCTTTTATAGGTCTTCAATGAGCATCTTCATAAATCTTAATAAAGCCTTATAAAACCTCATAAAGTGTGAGCATAATTGCCGAATTAAAAAATAATTAGAGTAGTCATCGAAATCCAATGCTGAGCCGCGCCCCGCGGGTTTTTTCCGCGCCACGCGGCTAGTGAAACATGCATATTTGCCGCGCCCCGCGGCTCTTTTGAGCGACGCTTCCTCTTCTTCACGTGTTTCCGTGCTTTGACCTTCATCTTTGGGTCTTGACTTGCTTCAACATCAACACTCTCATGACTTCCTTAGCCCAATACCAACCTCTAAAGAAGGCCTTCTCCACTCATAGCAAGAAATCAATCCAATTACCCCATTAA
The DNA here is from genome assembly GCA_022085475.1 of Heliosperma pusillum. Classification (NCBI taxonomy): domain Eukaryota; kingdom Viridiplantae; phylum Streptophyta; class Magnoliopsida; order Caryophyllales; family Caryophyllaceae; genus Heliosperma; species Heliosperma pusillum. The sequence goes on along the minus strand of JAIUZE010014593.1, from coordinate 2,240 downwards.
AACACACAAGTCCATTACAAAACCAATACCGAAGACATAAGCACTAAAATCCTCAAGTATGCTTCTTAACCTATCATTTTATCATAAAAATGACCTTATTAACCCCTACTAAAGTAGACTAATCAAGCTCCCCTACGCTTAGACCTTTACTCGTCCTTGAGTAAAACCCAAGGGTAAGTCCAAGAGAAGCCGCACCAAGGTCTATATAGCGTAACGTGAGTAGCTTGCTCCAACTCTAAAAACCACAACTAATTGCTACTACTCCAACCATCTCTCAATACTCAATCCCTCCGAGTAGGTACATGGTCTCAACAAAATGCAAACGTAAATCCAAAATAATGACCATGTGACCAAGTTCCCAACCAAACAACATCTAAGCAAAACTATAAATCAAAACACAAAGACACAATGTAGTTTAACTCATCACACTTCACCACCCAACCCCCCTTTAATACATCAAATGCTTAAATCCTGAACCACCCTTCAAACCTCCTTATGTCGCCAACTCCAAGGTAGATTAAGTAATCAAGTAACTTATTTTTTTCTATTCCCTCATTTTGACTAGATCGCCCGCCCTTGCGGGTTTTCGATCTAGCTTTTATTTCTTACACTACTCTCATGGCACGCATCTATATTCTTCATTTTACCCAGTGTGCCCTTTCGGGTTTTCACTCCGTCCTCTGCCATTTACCCAATCTTTCCTAGGCGCCCGCCCTTGCGGGTTCACCTAGCCGAGTTTTTTTTTTTTTTTTAAATGCAAATAAAATATATACAACACGAATTCCCTCCCCCACGCTTAGTCTTCATATTGCCCTCAATGTGAGGAACAACAAAATGTAAGACATGGAAAAGAGAAAGAAAACATACCAAAGTACCTCCATGACTGGAAGGATCTCCGGTACCATTGCTCTAGGAGGCATGATCCTCCTCCCTAGGTTCTCGTGCATGCTTTAGCATAGTCATCCCACTTATTATTCAAAGACCGAACAAGCTCATGTGTCTCCAAAAGCATAGTAGAAAGTGCGGCGAGCTTATCAACGGTCCTAACTTGCCTAGCATCCACCTCCTTCCTCCAAGCATCAATCTCTTTCATCCAAACTTGATCATAAGAAGCCACAGGAGTAGTAGCAATCGACCATCGTGTCGTAGTATCAACACCTCTCCTATCACCATTATCCCATTTTCCTCATCATACGCATCGTCCTCCTCACTCTCAGTATCATCAAGGTCAGGATCGGGGTCAATACGAAAATCTTCCGTCACTTCTTCATAAGACAAAGGATCATCCGCCGGCCGAGGCAACTTCAAATAAGTATCATTATCGGAGCCCCAACATTAAAAGTATGTCCCTTCTACACTACGAGCCCGTAGCAAATGACATTGTATCAAATAAGAGACATTCCAAAGGTAGCTATTCATCAATGGTATCTCATCTTCCTCCACATCGACCTTCAAATGTTGCATTATCAAGGTTACCAAACCACTACCACCAATACCTGTTCCTTTCTTTGTACACAAATTCAAGCAAGATTTCACAAAGAGATCAACCCAGTCGGGTACACAAACACCTTCCGGAGTCATAGCCCACAAATAACCAAATTGAACACGAGGAGGTTTAGTGGGTTCCCCTTTGCAAAGGAATATATTTGCTACAAAGCGGTGGGCAACTCGAATACAAGGGTGAGTAATATAAGAGCTTATTTCACCTTGTTTCCCACGTGTATCCAACCCTGTCAACTCCTTCCACCATGTCGGACAAGTATCCTTATTAAGACCCACATTCTTCTCCTTACTTATCTCCTTAATTGTGACAACCCTCGCGAATGCGGAAATAATAAACAAACAAGCATGTGAATTATATTGCGGAAATAGGTAGTTTTTAAAAACTTTTATACATGCAAGTTAAATAAAACGAGGAGTGTCAAAATATTACAACTAAGTGCGGAAAATAACAAAGAGACAGAGTCTCTCAAAATGTTAACAAAGAACAAGTGTTTAGCAAATAAGCTAAAATCGTCTAGAGGTTAATCTTCCAGGGACAACGCCCGCTAGCTCACACCCGAACCCCAAAATATCATATCCAAAAAGTCATCCAAAGCAAGCAACCTGTTCATTCATGAAAAACATGAACGCCACAGTCAGTGGGGAGTAACTCCGGGTTCTCCCCGCCATATCACATCAAACGTACATATAAGGAAACACAAAAGTAAAGCATGCATACATATAGATATACATTTTAG
>JAIUZE010014591.1:0-29785 GCA_022085475.1 Heliosperma pusillum | reverse complement strand
CGTGTGCATATCATGTCATACATGATCGATCTTATAGCTGATGAATAAGGAATCCGACTCATGCGCTCGACCTCTTCCGATGTCTTTGGTGCTTGAGCTTTACTCAACTGCATCCCAGAGACCATTGGAAGGTTCCCTTTCTTGGAGTTGGTCATGCTGAACCTCTCAAGAATCTTATCTATATAAGACTTCTGACTAAGGGATAACATCCGTCGTGATCTATCTCTGTAGATACGGATCCCCAAAATTCTTTGTGCCTGGCCCAGATCTTTCATCTGGAAATGGTTCTTTAACCAAACTTTTACCGAAGGTAAGAGAGGTATGTCATTCCCAATCAAGAGTATGTCATCGACATACAATATTAGGAAGACAATCTTGCTCCCACTCGACTTGATATATAAGCATGGTTCCTCGACCGATCGAGTAAATCCATTCTCTTTTATCACATGGTCGAAACGATGATTCCAACTCCGAGAAGCCTGCTTAAGTCCATAGATGGAACGCTTAAGCTTGCATACCTTCTTAGGATTTTTAGGATCAATGAAACCTTCGGGTTGTACCATGTACAAATCCTCCTCCAAATAACCGTTTAAGAAGGCGGTTTTCACGTCCATCTGCCAAATTTCATAGTCATGAAAAGTGGCAATCGCTAAGATTATCCGAATGGAACGCAGCATGACTACGGGTGCAAAGATATCATCATAATGCAATCCGTGCACTTGAGTGAAACCTTTTGCCACTAGTCGTGCCTTGTATGTATCTGGTTGTCCTTCTACAGAATGCTTTATCTTGTAAAGCCATTTGCACTGAAGAGGCCGAACCTCATCAGGTAAGTCAACCAGGTCCCATACGTCATTCTCATACATAGAGTCCATCTCGGATTGCATGGCGTCAAGCCATAACTTAGAGTCGGAACAGGTCATAGCACCTTTATAGGTAGCGGGTTCGTTACTCTCAAGGAGTAAAACGTCATCACTCTCATTCTCCTCGACCATACCAATGTATATGTCTGGAGGAATAGAGTGTCTACCCGACCTCCTAGGTTCCAAAGGAATATTAACCGCAGCTGATGATGAAGGAACAGTTTCCTCCATTGGTTGCTCGGTTGTTGGTTCTTGAATCTCCGAAAGTTCGAAGGTTCCATTACTTGTCCTATTCTCGAGAAATTCTTTCTCTAAGAACGTCGCACTAGCCGCAACAAAAACTCGATGTTCGGTAGGCGAGTAAAAGTAATGACCAAACATCCCTTTTGGATAACCAATAAAGTATGTCTTGACCGATCGTGGGCCGAGCTTATCGTCAGGTCTCCACTTGACATAAGCCTCGCAGCCCAAACCCGAATAAAGGACAAGTTAGGGACCGTTCCCTTCCATAATTCATATGGAGTCTTGTCTACAGCTTTAGACGGACTTCGGTTAAGTGTTAAAGCAGCTGACAAAAGAGCATAACCCCACAATGAGTCAGGTACAACCGTGTGACTCATCATGGATCGAACCATATCAAGTAATGTTCGATTTCTCCGTGTCGGACACCACCATTCAATGTGGTGTTCCAGGGGAGTCAACGTGTAGTACTACACCACAGTTCTTTAAACGGGGTGTCGATCAAACTCCTTCGAAAGATATTCGCAACCACGATCTGAACGTTGTGCTTTAATCTTTCTATCCAGCTGGTTTTCAACCTTATTCTGGAATTCCTTGAACTTGTCAAAGGACTCACTTTTATGCTTCATTAAGTAGACATAACCATATCTACTCAAATCGTCCGTGAAAGTGATAAAATATCTATAGCCATCTCTAGCGTTGAGTGACATAGGTCCACACACATCAGTATGTATGAGTCCTAATAGGTCAGCAGCGCGCATTCCAACACCTTTGAAGGAAATTTGAGTCATTTTGCCTATGAGACATGATTCACACGTGCCAAAAGATTCATAGTCAAATGGGGAGATAGTCCCATTGTCAATGAGCTTCTTCACGCGTTTTTTATTTATGTGTCCCATACGGCAATGCCATAAATAGGTTTGATCTTTGTCACCAACCTTTGCTTTCTTACTACTCACATGCAATATTTCTGTGGTTTGATCTAAAACATAAATGCCATTCATGGAAACTGCTTTACCATAAATCATTTCGTGTAAAGAGAAAATACAGCTATTATCCTTTATTACAAACGAAAAGCCGTCTTTATCAAGTACGGAAACTGAAATAATGTTTTTAGATAAACTGGATACATAGTAACAGTTATTCAGAAATAACTCAAAATCCACTCGGAGGTGGATACATATGTTCCCACTGAAACGGCAGCTACTCTTGCTCCATTCCCCACTCGCAGGTCCACATCACCCCTTGCGAGAGTTGTGATGTTTCTTAGGCCCTGCAAATGATTACACAGATGAGAACCACAACCAGTATCTAATACCCAAGTTCCGAAACTTGCATGGTTAATCTCAATCATATGAATAAAAGAAGAAGACATACCAACAGGAGAGACGCGGCCTGCTTTTATGTCCTCACGGTACACGGGGCAGTTCCTCCTCCAATGCCCAAGCTTGTGGCAATGGTGGCACTCCACGTTACCTTCATCGCTCTTTGTCTTGCCTTGTGAGCTACCGCTAGACTCACCAGGCCCACTCTTGCCTTGCCCTGGCTTTTTGAATTTCGGCTTCCCTACAGCTAGGTTAGCCTTAGCCTTGCCCTTACCATTGCCCTTGTTGCCAATCATGAGAACGTCCTGTTTCAGACTCCCACTCAATTTCAGATCACTCTCTGTCTGTACAAGGAGTGAGTGGAGCTGATGAAGACTCTTCTTCATATCATTCATATAGTAATTTGCCCTGAAAAGGGCAAAACCATCATGAAGTGAATGAAGAACGCGGTCTATGACGATCTTCTCATCGATTTTGCAACCAAGTGCCTCCAGTTTCTCGACATTCTCAATCATGTCAAGAATGTGTGGGCTAACTGCTTGGCCCCTCTGGAGTTTCGCTTCAAAGAAGCGACAGGTATGCTCATAGCTAACGATCCTCGGAGCTTTCGAGAACTCGTTAGAGAGCGTGGTGAAAATCTTGTTTGCACCTTGGGCAATGAATCGCCTTTGCAAATTTGATTCCATTGAAAAGATGAGTACGTTCTTTATCGCACCCGCCTCCATTACGAAATCACTATAAGCAAGTGACTCATTTGCTCCTGCATTGGGGCCTGGGTTTGGCGGTAGTGGCTCAGTCAAGTACTTGAGCTTACCATCAGCAATGGCCGCATTCCGTAATGAAGCCTCCCAGTCCGCAAAGTTGGACCCGTTATTCTTCAGTAGCGTTGACTGATTCATAGTGTCCATAAACATCTTAAGCCAGGACTCACGTCCGAGCGTGGCACTTGGCATTGGGTCATCAGTATGGCCAGCCATTTGTTATTAGCAGTTTATATCTGAATATATTTGACTGTGGAAAAAGAAAATAAATATGATAAGTTTCATCGTTTTAAATTTTGAGTCTAATGAAAAACTGTTTAATTCGATGACTCGTGCATTTATACAATTGACCTTCCTCAAGAATTATATAAATGATCCCAAGACTCAATTTCTGTAAATTGATAAGCCAACCTCTTGGCTAATTCTACTTTTAGAATTCCTGGTCGATAAATTTCTGTAAATTCTATCTTTAGTCCATCATAATCACGAGATATTACTCGTACTATAATGTTGAGATAAAATAGGTCAACACTCACTACTTACCCAACGTAGAAGGGGTCATATTATGACTTCCGACGAAGAAGGGGCTCATAGTAGTTTTCCCTATAAAGACTAGTCTCAATTTTAATTTATAGGGGAAGGTACCATCATCTTAACTTAAATTCATTTTAAGTGAACGAATGTCTAGCAACTCGAGAATGATTTAACTAAGGTGATGGCCCTAAAAGCGAGTGACATCCGTATGTCTATGATTAAAATATTCAACCTATATGAATCATTTTACATGCATTTTATCAGGTGGTTTGGTTTAGGCGGAATATGATGCAATTATCTATCATGTGATGGAAAGCAAACGAGAATGAAAAACGTAAAAAGAAAAACATGTCCTAGTGTGGCCTATCCTACCAAAAAGAATAAATACAACTCGGAATCCAACAGATTGGACCCTCGAAGCTTGACTTTATCACCCTTCTTGGTCCATGCAGCGGGAGTGAGCTCCAATCTCCATCTTTAGTCTTCTTTGAAATTACAACAAATAAAATTACATAGATCCTATTTATTACAAACTAATTTAAAAACCCAAAACTAAAAATAACGGAGATTCGAGATCTCAAAATACATCCAAGACTATGTTACCATCATTACGGTAACACAATCTACTAAGGCCACACTAAGTTACAACTGATTGTAAAAAAAAAACGTTAATAAATTCATTCAAACATTCCAAAAACACTATAAAAGCATCAACTAATATAAAACATTCAAGACATAATACAGTTATTACGATGTTTTATTATCCAAACCACCCTTTAACATAGATTATAATTATGTGGTGATTCTGTAATTACCCACATTAATTACAATCCCGATTCATTTTACTGATAAAATGAACTATCCTAAACATTTTAAACTGCTTTAAAATGTAAGATATTAAGCATATGTGAACCGATTCACATTAATTATACACAATCCGTATAATGTACAATTAAAGGCCAAAAACAAAAAACACGAAACACAGAATTTTTCAGCAGAATGATTTTCGGCAAAAAATTGTTTTTCAGCAAAACGGTCCTTATCGACAAAATAGGGAAAAATAATATCCTTTCAAATGATAAACTCATTCAACATCATTTTCATTTTCATTTTAATCTAATCTTTATTAAATTAAAACATCTACAAATCTATTCTATGTTATTTTAACAGATTAAAATAACAAAATAAATCTAAATGAAAACGAATACGAAAGGAAATACGATTCTGTAAAGTACTCGATCAAGAAGAAACTCGATCGACTAATTCTTCCTAGTCGACAAACAGGGACCCTCGATCGAATATAAACATCACTCGATCGAGACACTAAAGTCCTCGATCGAGCAAGCATACCATTCGATCGACCAAAGCAATTTTAGAAATCTGCTCGATCGAGCAAAACACAAGTGCTTGATCGAGCAAAAACAGAAAAACAGCTCGATCGAGCAAAAAGAGTTACTCGATCGATCAAAACCATTGAGAAAACTGCTCGATCGAGCAAGTAAAGCCCTCGATCGAGACAAAAACTCACAAAAACAACTCGATCGAGACACAAAAGTCCTCGATCAAGTCAAACACACAGCGGCATAAACAGTTTCGGTTTATGAAATCAAATTAAAACAATTTCGTGGCCTATGCTCTGATACCACTTGTGGGAAATCCGTATTACCACAAAACAATTAATATAGGATTATAACGAAAAGTATAATTTGATTATCGAGTCATAAACGAAAACAAAGAAAAGGTTTAGAAATCAACCTCCGGTCCTAGCAATTGGCGTAAAGAACACAGATATCAACGTAGATATCCTCCTAATCGTTGCACCCAAGATGCTCCGAGAAATACCCTTGTGTTGCTAGAAGTTATCAAAAATTACTGTTAACTTTTGATTTGTGTTTATGTCAAAAGTTACAGTTAACTTTTGTCTGTAGTGATGAATATCAGATGGAGGCTGTGTGTGAAATTAGGTTAGAGAAAATAAAAATCAGAATTTTCTATTCTCATCACTTGTCATTTCTCACGGCACATGGGTAGGTTTATATGAGGAGATTTAGACTCCTCAAATAACTACCCATTGACCCGAAAACCCGAGTGTATCTGGATACATTCGTTTTTGTTCATTTTAGCTTTCAATATAATGTAATATATTATAATCGTCGTATTTACATGGACCGACATTATAATACATCATTAATTATAAATATCCGTATATTTATAACTTGCCAATTAATTATAACAGTTTATGTTTAATTAGCTTACATTATATACTATAATTAAATATAACTTTTTATATTCAATTTTACGAATTACAGTTAATTCGTCTCAGCTAACTTTCATCTCATCATCACATTGACTAACCTTTTACTCAAATACACTGACTAACCTTTTAGTCATATAATAGGGTATCAATATGATTATTTTCTCAAATAATCACATCTCTCAAACACATCCTATAGGTGTGACTTTTAGGGACCAGTTGATCACCGCCATCTGTATGATAATAACGTCAAACTTATCTAGCAAGCCAACCGTTATTGATAAACGTTAATCAACTGATTATTATACAAAGTATACCCTGTGAACCTACAGAGATTTATTTATGTTATTGCACTAACTGAAGGACACTAGCTCCAACACCCATATCGTATATATAATGAAATCAGACTGTTATAAATGTGCTTTAATATGTTGGGAAAAGAAACAGCAGACAAAAATATTAAGATCCCAAGGTTAGTCAAATGGCTCATTTTGACTTGACAAAGACAAAACCATATCGTATAAGGTTCTGTTTCTCTATGCAACAACACCTTATCTCATAATGTGTGTTAGAGAAGTTAACTCGTGAAACTATTTCACAATACTTTTGGTGAAAATCAAAGTCAATACTTAGATATTTTAGTTACGATTTGGTCGTAAGTCCTTGATCTAATACTCTTGGTGGTTAACTACTTCACATTGAAGCTCTTTGAACTTTTCAAAGAATTTCTCATAGCACCTCATTAAGTAGAATCAAATATAATATTTACTTAAATCGTCGGTAAATAAAGTGAAATAGTCATAACCATCTCTGGTTGTGTTTGTTATTGGACCACGCATATTCTTATGTAATAGGGCCAATAACTCACTAGTTCGATTTCATTTTAAATAAAAAAGGGCAGGAATCATCTTGCCTTGAATACAAGATTCGCACGCACCATAAGATTCAAAATCAGATGGTTTAGGGATAGTTGTCAATACTAGCCTCTTAATGTGCTACACAATCCAGAATTAAGATTAGATTAAGGTCACCTATTTTGAGCCTTTTACAATCTATATGACAAGTAATTTCTAGTTTAGGTCAAGAATATAATTACCTTTGATTGGTATGTTTATAACCATGGACCAAGTAAAGGCATAAAAAGATACAACGCTTGTTCCATTCACAAAAGTGAAACACTTGTGTCGTACACTAAAGTGGATACTATATTCTTTATTTAGAGGTCATGAATATAATAACGTTTATTAAAGTATACCTCTAAATCCAAAACTAGATTGATCACATTATAACTTATATATGTCTCTATAGAAATAAAACTACAATAGTTATATTCCCGTGTAGGGCGACATTTAAATCATGGTTAGTCGGCGCACGAATCCTTGCTTATTTGCATTGATACAATTGATGAAACATAATGGGGATCTAATACCCAAAAAATTGCATTTAAGCAAAATAAATTTCGACATATAATTTAAAGGGTGACACTAGTAATCACCCAATTTCTAACTCTTTAAAAAACTTGGGGCAGATTCTTTTCTTGCGTCCTACACTGTAAAATAGAATCGTCAAAAGTTGGGTTCGACACCTTGCTTGGGTTTTGACTTTTACTATTCAAAATAGTCTTGCCTTTTTCCCTTGCCTTGTGCCAAACTCGTGCCAACCTACTCTTGAACCTCGTCTTAACAATTAAGAATATAAACATCATTCTTAGTGCTCCCACTCACTTTCATGAATCTTTACTTAGACAAGTATATTAGAATTATTGTGAAGACTATTCTTCATTTCATTCATGGTTTTACCTTTAAAAGGATAAACCTTTCATGAAGTGACTACGGTATTTGGTTATTCACGATTTTAAATAAATCGATTAACCTAGTCGTCCCAACTGATTTGGCCTCTTTTGAGGTATGCCTCGATAAGGAGCATAATGACGACATACCAAAATACAAGTATTTTCTTTGGAGCAAAAATTTGATGTACCATTGTTATAAGAAGACGTCACTAAAAATCAAAACGTTTTTGACTAAGTGTGACTTATTCATTTACTCTTCATAAGAGACATTTGCAATGGTGAATATGAGAATCAAAAGATAAAATTCATTTTGTCTTTAGCTACGGTGGTTTAAACGGAGATCGCAATCAAAATATTACCGTATAAAAATAATGGAAACCCTTTCCACGATTGAACGGATTTACAAGTTCATAGAAGGATAAAATATTTGTCACTGCGCGAATAAATATGAACGGAAAATAAACATCCATTTCTTATATATAATTTACTTGTAAAACAATTTTAAACAAGTCACTCATATAATGACCCCTCACGAAATTATATAAGTGATTCCAAGACCCATATTTAGACAAAAATAGTCATCGTATGCTACCTTTATCTAAAAATGGTAAGTCAATTCTTGACTAATTCTACACATAGAACTCTTGGTTGACGGATTTCAACTAAATCCATCTCCTAGTCCCAAGATAACGCTTATCTCGTTGAGTCCAATCCAATTTTGGCTTGTGATCGCATCACCGTACTTACCCGAGGTAAAAAGGGACCCACGAGCGTGGTAGCCCTAATGAACACGGGGTTCATAGGTGCTTCAATTGGTAAGGCTAAATCTCAATTTTTTTTTTAAGTTATGTGAGAGGTCTTGTCAATTTAGTTATTAATTCCCTATAAGCGAACTAAGTCGGTGAATTTTGAATAACTTTGAATTGACAATCGCGAAATAAAGATGCATGTTGGCGATTTTGGCATGAGCGAAAAAATAAAGCAAGCAAATAATAAATCCTAGTATGGCCACCTAGCTAATCTAATTAACTAGTAGATTACAAAATCGGAAACCAACTCCTTGGCCCCTTGCCTCTTCATGCCACCGTCTTTTGGAACACCGACTCCGGGAATCTCCGTCTTCATAATAATTAATTACAAAAAGATACAAATAAAATTCCTATTATACATTTGATCTAAAAATGAAATTAAATTATTACAAACGGCGATACGAGATCGCAAATAAAATTACAACCGAATCGGTATTCCCTTACATTACGGGTAATACCGATTAAAATAATCTAGGCCATAATAGGTACAACTTGCATTAAAAATTAAATAAATGACATTCATTCATTAAACAATAACAACATAAAAAAATGCTGTAAAAACATGCCAAAATCGCCCTAAATACTTATCATGCTCATTCTAGCTCGTTTTTATGGATTTTATCGACTTTTTAACCATTAAAAATCAATAATCAACACTTAAATCGTATTTAAGCTCAAAATAATTATCTAAACTGATTTAGAACTCAAAATTAGTCCCCACCAACCTTGTTTGTATTTAATTAGTTTGAATTGATCGCATTTGCTAAATATAGAGGTTTAATCATAACATTTATGAAATAAACCCAAAATAAAATATAAAAAATCATAAAAATTTGAAACCAAAAATTTTGTACATTCTGAACCATTTCCAGGAACTCTAAAAACCAGAAAAAATTTGCCCAAAATTTTTGAATAAATTTTATGAACAAATAACATAGTATTCAACGGTTTTATCAAATAAAAACCATTAAATATAGTAAAATAGTGAAACAAATTATAAAATTTCACCAAGATAATATAAATCAGATTATAAAATGTACCAAAACTTTTCAAGACCAGAAAAGGACTTTTCAATTTTATGATCATAATAATCTCACTTTATTGACTTTTATCTTATAAAAATCAATCATCATGCAAAACTTAATTAAAAGCCACGAAATTTTACATACAGTATGTACAACATGCACGTGAGATCATATCAAAAATTTCATGGCCATAATAAACATGCAACTATTTTTAGTTAACTTTTAACATAAAACATGCATATTAACATGATTTAAAGGCCATAAATCAAAATAAATCGCAATTCAATCCCTAAAATCACCAAATTTGACCACAACCATTTCGGTCCACATGGTAAAATGTGGTCCATTTTGATTTTTGATATTTGTCCCACAAATACTTATTAATCATATGCTTAATTATCTTATATAATTAAGTGTTAATTTGATCATATAACAATTATATGACTCAAATATATACTTAAATTTTAAGTGATATTTTACCATTATATCAATATATAATGGGTCCTACAATGCCCAGTTAATTTATTTTACAACTCTTTGTAAATATAATTAACTATTTACCTCTACCTCAAAATATATGCATAACCTCAACTAATTTAATGAATTAACGATTAATCATTAATTATATCTTATTTAATCGTATTAAAATAAGATATAAATTTATTCAGTAGTTATCGTATAATGAATAATAAACTTAAGTGGAATGAGTTCATATCTCAATCAATAAATAACTCTCGTAACTAAAAGTACATATCAAATATATGTAATGCCCTAATTAAACTGTATCGTATACAAATAATTAGTATTCTATTTGGGTCTCATCCTATAGGTGTGACCTAAAGGGATAAGTTGATCACCGCCGTCATACGACAATAACGTCAAACTCTAGTCAGCCGAGCGTTACCGATTACGTTAATCAACTGACGTGGAGTATCAAAATATACTAATCATGCCACGTATATTCCAAATGAGATTTATTATATAAATGCACTATTGTGGAGGACACTTACTCCAACAGTTCACTATCCCTTGCACCATTGGAGGGCAAAGTTTCAAACGTGCCATGTGAGACCTTGGAGCCTATATTAACGTCATGCCCTTATCCATCTATGAGACCCTAGGCTTAGGACCTTTGTCTAAGACCGGGGTGGTTATTCAATTGGCCGATAGGTCTAGTGTCTATCCCAAAGGCTTGATAAAGGATGTACTAGTAGAGGTAGATAACCTTGTCTTCCCGGCGGACTTCTATGTTTTAGACATGTAGTCTAGTTCAAGTGCCACTCCCCTTCTCCTTGGTAGGCCATTCATGAAAACTTCTAAGACCAAGATTGATGTGTCAAACGGATGTTTGACAATGGAGTTCGAGGGAAAGAGATTGACCTATAATATCTATGACTCTATGAGACACCCTAGTGATGTTCAATCTTGTTTTTTCTTAGATATTTTTGAGCCTTTGGTACATCAAATGTACAAGTTATGTGATAGGGACCCACTTGAGGTGGCCCTAACTAACAATGTGGAAGAAGAGGGTTTGCGTTTGTTGTTGTTGGTTGATGTGCAGGAACGTCTCAAGGACTTGGAGAAAGAAGAGCCACTAGACACTTATGAAGAACTCAACATCATCGAGGTGCTGAAAACAGAGGATTCCAGTGGAAAACACTGGCAGCGCCACACGACGCTGCCTGCATCCCACGATGCCGCCAGCGTCCCCCAGCGCTGGCAGCGTTTTGGTCTTGAGAACCTATTCGAGCATGTAGTGTCTTGAGAACCTCATCTTAAACTCCGAAAAATGTCATTTCATGGTGATTAGTGACATCGTTCTAGGGCATGTAGTGTCGGAAAGGGGGGTTGAGGTGGATAAGGCTAAGGTTGACATTATCAAAACCTTACCTTATCCATTCAACACCCGAGACATTAGGTCATTTCTAGGACATGCCGGTTTCTACCGGAGATTTATTAAAGACTTTTCAAAGATTGCTAACCCCCTATGTAAGCTTTTGCACAAAGAAGCGGAGTTTGTCTTTGATGCCTCTTGTAGGAAAGCTTTTGATGATTTGAAGGAGAGATTGGTCACCGCACCAATTATTCAAGCACCTCAATGGGACCTTCCATTTGAAATCATGACCGATGCAAGTGACTACGCTTTGGGTGTGGTTTTTGGTCAAAAGAGTGACAAGGGACCCCATGTGATTCAATATGCATCTACACTCTTGAATGACGCCCAAAAGAACTACCCTACAACGAAGAAGGAGTTCTTTGGTGTGATATATGTCCTAGAGAAATTTCAATCCTATCTCTTGGGCACAAAGGTGATCATCTACACCGATCATGCCGCCATTAGATATCTTGTGGCAAATAAGGATGCAAAACCAAGGTTGTTGAGGTGGATTCTTCTCCTAAGTGAATTCGATGTATAAATCAAGGACAAGAACGGGGTGAAGAATGTGGTGGCAGATCATCTAAGCCGGCTAAACCTTGAAGGAAGACCATCATGCCCTCTTGATGAGGTTGAAGGAGGTCTCCCTCATGAGTCCCTATATGCTATCCAAGTGGAAAGAAAGAGAAGAAACCGAGGAGGTGCCTCGGGTTCTTCTCATTTTAACAGATGATGAAGCATCCCACCCTTTCCCCTACAATGAGGACATTGTACAATCTAAGTGTGAGGGAGAGGATTGTATATAATTTGTTTTGTTTTGATGCATTTTTTAGCGTTTATTTTGAAGAAAAGAAAATAAATAAAAAAATTGAAAATCCCGGCTAGGTGAAAACCCACAAGGGTGGGCACCTAGGCAAAAATTGGGAAGGTGGCCGAGGACGGAATGAAAACCCGAAAGGGCGTTCCGGGCAAAATGAAAAATCAAGTTGCGAGCCACCAATGAGAGGAAATGAAAAGCTAAGGTGAAAACCCGAAAGGGCACCTTAGGCAAAATGAGTGATTTTCAAGAAAAAAAATGGAAAAAGAAAAAGAAAAAAAATTTGAGAAAAATACTTCCGATGAAGAGGATTTTTGGAGGGAAAAGAAGGGAGAAATAAGGAGGAATTTGGAAGGAGGCTAGCTTAGAATTTTTTTTTTCTTTGAGTCACACAATATTGGTACCAAATCGGTGGATTTCTTTTGTGGGTTGCTTGGTTGTGCAATTTGTGTAGTTTGGGGCCAACCAAGTGACCATGCTTTATATTGGTGGAGTGATAAGGGGCGATATAAGTAGTTGTGAGATTGATAGGAGTTCTTGTCGGTCACTTTGCTTCTACCTTGGGATAAGGTGAGAGTGACCATTACCATCTCGGAGTATAAAGAGGGAGGATGTGTGGATGAGTCGGAGTTGGTGGTGTGTCGAGTCTTGTATTGAGGGAGTTATAAGTAGGAAGCGGTAAGGGAAGAGTGTCACAACAACTTTGAGTCATTTTCTTTTAATAGGTGGTTGTGTTTTGAGGGAGATATAAGAAGGTAGTGGTGAGGGAAGAGAGGTCATTACCTTCACATTCTATGTTTGGACTCGTGGTTGTTTTGCTAATCTCGAGTTTTACTCGGGACGAGTAAAAATCCAAGTGTGGGGGTATTTGACAACACCAAAATGTGTCGTGTTTAGCAGTGTTTATGAGGTCCGTTTAATGTACTTTTTACGGGTCGTTAGCATCGTTTTATGCTAACCTTAGTCCTTGTAGTTATGTTGTTATTTTATATTTTTTAGTCAAATTCTAGAGTCAAGCCCGGAAGTCAACTAAAGTCAAAGTCAAAGTCAAACCCGAGACCCGAGACCAAACCCGACAATTGGAGTGGGCTAGGAGCAAATTATCAATGCAAGAAAAGCAAGTCCAAAGGGTCAATGGAAGTCAAGGCAAGACTAGCATTCAAAGGGGTCAACGAAAGTCAAGGCGAGCAACCAAGAGTAAAAACTGGCAGTGTAAAGCGCCAGCGTCCCACGACGCTGCTAGCGTCCGTGGGCGCTGCCAGCGTCCTAGCCTGGGACACGTGTTTCTTCATTTTCCGTCTTGTCATTTTGAGGCCCATTTCTCGAAGGCCCTAGGTTTCCGGAGCCAAGGGTATAAAAGGACTAGATTGTAGAGAGACATTTTCCAATATATTTCATTCATTCCATAACATTCTACAACAAAAACACATTAGAATTCTCTCATTTATGGTTCTTCATTTTGGCTTGTAACTTTGAGTTGAACTTTATTTTTGGGTTGTAATTCTTGATTATGGGTAGCTAATCTTCCATTTCTTAGTGTAATTGGAACAAGTTTTCATCTTTTAGCATTGTAAGACTCTTGAACCTCTTCTTCTTTAGTTAATACCATTTTCTCATGTTTATTTTCCATTGTTGAATGAATTATTGTTGAGACTAACCATCTTAGCAAGTGTTTGTTTAATTAGTGCTTTGTCTAGACAATTTTGGTTAATTTGTCTTGATATTGTTGAAGCAACCTTGAAAGATTGCAACTTTGGTTTAAAGTTGGAATCTTTTGAGTGGAATTTGGTTTATTGTGTGGTTAGAACATGGTTTAGTGTTTTATTACATGATTCTAGCTTGTTTCTTTGGTTTTGTTCATAAAGCTTGCATCTTTGATTTGGGCTTATGTTTTAATGGGTGTAAATTGGGTTGTAAAGAGTCATCCTTGGTTGAGTTAATCCTTGTTGACTAATTTCTTAGAAACTTGTATTAGATAACTAAAGAAGAGAGAAAAGGAAGAGTTTTTACTTTGCTAATTGTTGGGAGCTTGGGAAAATTACACTAAGTTAGTTTCTTTATATTTGAATATTTGAATCTTAAGTACTTGTTGGTTATTTTAGACTTGTTAATCAATTTCTCAAATGAAACTTTCTCCATATGTGTTATCCTACATGTTTTTGTCATTGTAAATATCATAGTTTGTAATTAATTTAAGTTTGTGTCTTAATTATTGTCTTGATTAGTGATTAGAGTAATTAGTTAGTAATTAGTTTTATTAATTGGTTTTTAGCAAGAGTCTAGATTAGTTAATTTAGTTAACCTCGTCTTCTCTTGGGTTCGACCCTATTCTTACCATTTACTACCTTTATTTAAGATAGTTTGTGTTTTTTTAGGAGTTATAAATTGTTATTTGATCGTAGCTAATTAGTGAACTTAACGACACGTGAATTAGCCTCGTCAGTGGTATGTCTCCTCATTGGATTATTGATACATGAGTCTCACATCACGTAACCGGAGATGAAACGTGGTTAGCAGTCCCACATTCTATTCCACCTTATCCGGTTACGCTTCCCAATAGGCAAAGTGTGTCAGCTAACTTAGCCGGGACAGTTCGATTAAATGAATTTCTCGTTTTGCGTAATGTTTTATATGTGCCCAGTCTTACTTGTAATCTCTTGTCAGTATCTCAGTTGGTTGCCGCGACGGATTGTGTTATTAGCTTTACTAATACTTCTTGTCATATTCAGGACCGTACTATGAGGACGAGGATTGGAGTCGGTGAGCAAAGGGACGGAATTTATTTGCTACGTGCGGTGGTTAAACCAACAATACATTGAGTGAGCGCTGATTCTTTTGAGTTATGGCATAGACGTCTTGGTCATTCGTCCAATAAAGTAATTAAATTTTTGCCTTGTGTTGGTAATTCCCGACCCAATTCCTACATTATTTGTGATGTTTGCCATGAAGCAAAACATAGCCGTACCAGTTTTGATTCTAATGATAATAAAGCCTCATCAATTTTTGAATTAATCCATTGTGATTTATGGGGCCTTATCGGTCACCATCTTCGTTCTTGTGGTGCCAAGTATTTTTTAACTATTGTGGACGATTATTCTAGGACTGTTTGGGTTTATTTGCTTCTTGACAAAACAGAGGTTACAGATATGTTTTTGAGTTTTTTTTGCTATGGTTAAAACTCAGTTCTCAGCAATAGTAAAACATGTGCAATTGGATAATGGGACAGAATTCTTTAACATGGCTGAATTTTTTCGAGTGAATGGAATTTTATTTCGTACTTCATGCGTCGGCACCCCTCAACAAAATAGGCGTGTCGAACGAAAACATCGTCATATTCTGAATGTTGCTCGGGATTTGATGTTTCAAGCTCATATTCCGATCTCTTTTTGGGGTGAATGTATTCTTACTGCGGCCTATTTGATTAATCACACTCGTTCTCCTTTGTTACACAATAAGACACCATATGAGCATTTGTTTGGCTTCGCACCAAATTACAACTATATTCGAACATTTGAATGCTTGTGTTTTGCTCATAATTAAAATACCAAAGGGGATAATTTTGCTAAAAGAAGCCGCAAGTGTTTATTTATTGGCTACCCTCACAATTAAAAAAGGTTGGAAGGTCCTTGATTTGGCTACTCCGGAAATTTTTGTGAGTCGAGATGTTTATTTTTATGAGCATAACTTTCCTTACTTTCCGGATGCTACGACCTCTCCCCCACTTAACCCCCCTGAAACCGAGCCCAATAGCCCTACTTTCCCTGATCCACCTGACAACGCCACGGGTCCCTTTGACTCTTCGGACATTTTGGATACCCCGCTTAATACGGGCACTCCCACTATTGCCTCAGATAGTACAATTTCTGATACCGCTGTTGATGGACCGGATCCCGCTTCCCGTCCGTCTCCGGTTGACATGGGTCGTGGTCACTGCCCAAGTTCCCTTCCACTCGTCTTCAAGGTTATGTTGTTGGAACCACCGCCGCCACGTCCTCTGACTCCGACTCCTCTCCCGACTCCCCTCGTTCCTAAGGTACTCCTTATGCTCTAGCTAATTACCTGTCTAGTAAAAAATTTTCATTGCCCCACCGAATTTTTCTTGTAGCTCTTACTACGGGTGTTGAACCACCCAACTTTCGGGCTGCTCTTTCTAACCCGGATTGGTGTAAGGCTATGAGAGATGAAATTACGGCTCTTGGGAATAATGCTACTTGGGAACTTTATGAACTTCCGCCTAGCAAGAAAGCACTCGGCTGTCGTTGGGCTTACAAAATTAAATATCACTTTAATGGCAGTATTGAGATATATAAAGCCCGTTTGGTAATCTTTTGTAATCATCAGGTCGAAGGCATAGATTATGGTGAGACTTTCGCGCCTGTAATTAAAATGGTTACTGTTCGTTCTTTTTTAGTTGTTGCAGCTGTCAAAAAATGGGAACTTCATCAAATGGACGTGCACAATGCTTTTTTGCACAACGATCTTGACGAGGAGGTTAACATGAGGCTACCCCCGATTTTTGGCCACGGCCGAGAGGGTAAGGTATGTCGTCTAAAAAAGTCTCTTTATGGGCTTAAACAGGCTCCTCGATATTGGTTCGCTAAATTGGCTGCTGTGTTGCGCAATTATGGGTTTCGTACTTTCGTCAGTCGTATTCCCTTTTTAGCTACAATCACAACGAGGTCTGCACCCACGTTTTGGTTTACGTGGATGATCTCGTTGTTGCTGGCAATGACTCGGCTGCTATTTCAGTTTTTAAAAATTATCTTGACAAGTGCTTTCACATAAAGGATTTGGGAGTGTTGAATTACTTTCTCGGTATTGAGGTGGCCCATAGTTCGGAGGGAATTTTCTTAAATCAACGCAAATATGCTCTTGACATCATCTCCGAAATTGGTTTGTTGGGTGCTAAACCCGTGGCTACTTCTATTGAACAAAATCATACCCTTGGAGCAGCAACGGGAGATTTCTTAGATGATGTTGAATCATACCGCCGCCTTGTTGGGCGCCTGGTATATCTTACTGTCACATGGCCTGATCTTTCATATGCCGTGCATGTCTTGTCTCGTTTTTTTAGTAACCCTCGCACAGAACATTTAGATGCTGCTCTCCGCGTCGTTTGATATCTCAAAGGAAGTCCGGGTCGATCAAGGCTTCTTGTTGCGATTAGATAGTGAACTTATGGTAATTAAGTGGCTGGTGGACTCGGATTGGGGTGGTTGCTTGACCACGCGCAAATCTGTGTCTGGTTGGGTCGTTTTTCTTGATTACTCTCCTATTTCTTGGAAAACGAAACAACAACACACGGTTTCTCTGTCCTCCGCGGAAGCCGAATATCGTGCTATGGCCACCATTCTATGTGAACTAAAATGGGTCAAGGTACTGTTAACTAGGCTTGGAATTTCTTTTCTTGTCCTATTAATCTCTATTCCGACAGTCAATCTGCCATTCGACTCGCTCAGAATCCTGTTTTCCATGAGCGGACGAAGCATATCGAGATCGACTGCCATTTCATCCGTGATGCCATCAGTGCTCGCCTTATCAAGCCCATCCATCTCTCCACTCATCAATATTTAGCTGACATTTTTACTAAAGTCTTGGCCGCGTCTCAGTTTATGTTCCTTTTCGCAAACTGGGCATTCTTGATCTTCCTGCTCCAGTTTGAGGGGGGTATTACGATGTATTGGGACTATCTCATATTTATGAGTAGACACTGGAAAGACTCTTCATTATTACCGTCATTTATAACGGTAATATTAAGAGTCTTAGATATTATTATATAAGTCATTGTAACATTGTATTCTATTCATCAAAATAAAAGGACAATCATTCCTAACACGAATAGCGCCCGTCTTCAACCAGAATTTGCGTTCGATTTATATCTTAATTAGGATACCAGTTGGGGACCAAAGACAATGGATACACAATTATTATTCATAATAAAATAAAATGCTTTGTTGTTGTCCACCTGATGTTACCTGTAGCGAATCAGATTCAAAGTCGTACATATATCATGACATTTGATAATCTTAGCATGTACGTGGCTACTTCATAATTATCCATTTGTAGATATAATATTCTACGAAGTAAGTGATTACTGATTAGGTTTCATGATTCCATTGGAGATTTAAATACACAACTTTTAAGTTTTAATGATATCCTCTATAGTCATGGACTCCGGCAACTAATAAATTCTACGTAGTGGAGACTCGAGAGTACTACTAATTACGTTTCTTTGAAACGTTAGCCTTGCTTAGAGAGAGCAATTTGTCGCTTTTAAGTCAGCTGATTCCTCCTATTCAATGTAATATTTCCCTTTCATTTGGACACTTAAATTAAGAAAATGAATTTGGACCACACAAAACACTCAACCCCACCCATAATTAAATATGAACCACACAAACCACACAACCCCACATCCAAAAAAAAATAGGGAAAAAACATGAATAACCCAAAGATGAAATATGGAAGAATACCCTGAATATGAGGGAGTATATTTTTTCTAAAAATAAAACGAGTTAAATATTAATCCACTTGTTTAAATAAGATAATTATTTTTCTAATTCTTAGAAGATTTCTATTTGTCTTACTCATACTATTTGGCATGTCTAAATGTTAAAACGGATATATCTCTTAAATGAGAATCTACTTTATACGAAACCACAAACATTTCTTGACTTCTGATTGGTGGCTGGATTTAAGGAGGTAAAAAGTAAAATGAACCCCACAACCTTTCCTCTTAATTAATTACCCTCTCTCCTCTTCCCTATATTCTATCCCTATTATATAAAAGAAAAGAAAAACAAATTAATGTGATTTCGTAAATGCCTTACAATTTACAGTTTCATCATTAGAATTATTCAAAAATAATTTTTATTTTCAATCAATCTTTCACACCCATTAAAAAAACTTTGCTTTGAGATGAAATACTTTGATATTTGTATGTAGAAGTTAAAAAAAGCATAAATTTCAAAAGATTAAATAACTTCGTCTTTCAATATCTATCAAGTAAGTTCAGTATTTCAAAATAAGAAGAAAATATTCACATGCATTGAAGAAAAACAAAAGTTTAAATTATAAAATTATTTAGCTGCTTATATAAAATTTTCGTAGATGATAAACCAATAATCTTTGGCAAAATAATAATGAGAAAGATAGATTTAATATAGAGTCAAATTAAAATTTATAATTAAGGATTTCATATTCTTTGAATTTGAAAAATGAGATGATCTGATATAGAGGAAGAGGCTTTTTTCAGTGAGGGAAGAGAAATGGTCTTTTTGATTGAACATACTGAATATAAAACAAGGAAGAAAATCAAAGAAAAGAAATAAAGATGAAGGCGGTAGTGGGAAATGAGCAAATGAACATTCAATAGCATTTGCATTTATTATTCAATGTTAGAGTAAGTAAATGATATAGATATTAAAATTGATAAATAATATATTAAAACTCCTATAAAATAGGACTTAGTTATTTTGTAAATTTTCCTAATAAATAGTTATTTTGAAAATTCACATCAATTGTTATCTTTTTTCTAATAAAATTAAATCAAAACAGTTTAGTTGGATCACATTAACTTTTTTTCCCTAATTATGATTATTTGTGTCTTTTCTAAATAAAAAATTGGCTAAAGACGCATTTGGAAATGTCCGTTGTTAAGGAATCTTTCGTATATAAAAGAAAAATTTCGTATATAAAAGAAAAATTAATACGAACATTAACATTATAAAATAAGAACAAATTATATGATAAGTCAGTCTCATACTGTAAGGCGGACATTTATGTACATAAATTATTCATTTTATTGTTATTAATAAATGATGTTTAACATAAGGGGATTGTCTTACACTATAAAACCATGGTACGCAATAATTACCGTAAAATAAGTGCAAAAGAGTAAGATTACATTGGTCAATAATCATGCACTTAGCCGACTTACGACTTCGTTATACGGGTGACATTAGAAAAAGTTTTGTGTCCAATATCCCTATATTTATTTAGCAATAATCGATTTTCCATTTCAGATTCTATGAACATATATTGTATACTTCGTAATGAAGATGTTGGTCGTGTGTTTAAAATGATTTATAGTCTATTTTTCAAAATCTTTATTATTTACGTCATTACGTATAATATTACTTTATATCATACATATTTTCAATTTTTTTGTATCATACACTATAAATCAATCAATCACCCTATATTGAATACTCCGTAATGAAGACGTTGGTCGTGTGCTTAATATGATGTGGAGTCTATTTTTCAAAATCTTAATTATTTACGTCATTACGCATAATATTAATTTATAACACTATAAATCTTTAATAATATTCATGGGTTTTAACATTATCATTCTTCATGCGTGTCAAACCATTGTTAACATGTGTTTGTTGGTTTGAATAAACCTACCAACTGACGAGAGAAGGCAATGTGAACAAAAATTAGTTTGAGTAAATCTGCTTAAAGATGGTCTCTTAATAAATTTCTTGAAAATTACGCCTTTAAGTTAAGGGGCTGCTAGAAATTTAAAACCGTTACATACTCGATTTCAATCTTTTAATTGTTTGTATTTAATTAAAATAGCTTTAAAAAAACAATTAAATGAGACAAGAGGAATAATAAATAATCACTATTGGATATTTTAGTACTTCATAATTTTAAATGAGATATAAAAGTTTTTTCACGTAACTAAGAAATTTATCAATCTTATATCTTCAACAAATCAATAATATTTTTCGATCTTTTTATAATAATGTAAACATATATTGATATTAGGAGCTTATTAATTTAAATATAGCGCATGCATGGTCCCGGAAATGTCAGGGACAACCTTGATAGTGATGTAATTATGTAAATGGTTTGATAATAATAACGGGTTTTTCTAATGTGTGCATTAATGCCACATGTTAATAAGATAATTAGGGAAATAAGTTTATACTTCAATTTATGATGAGAATATTTTAGAAATCTTTCCATATTCGACTTATCAACGTGTGTTTGAGACACGTTAGAAAAACTACCGTAATACTAATGCTGAAATAACATATCCGTGCAAATTTGCACGGGTTTAAAACTAGTTTGTGTAGAAAGAGATATAATCATTGAAGGGTAAATTTTATAAATACAATGGGTTAATTATTATTATTCTATTTAATTAGATTGAATAAAAATTTCTTATATCAAGATTATTTATTTTTGTCATTATTTAAATGAGTGTCATTTTACCCGTTATAACTATAATTAAACGAATATTTCCGTCTTAAATATAAAATTGTATTCTTTAATAGGGCATGCAATATGTTAGGTAGTTTTTAAGTTTCAAGTACGTAAAACTGTCCATAAGAACTAAATAACTCACGGTATATAATCAAATTAAAAACAAATTATTTCAAACAATCAAATTTATTATACTATTTCCCATTATTATAATCTAACTTTGAAATTGTTACGAGTATTGAGAGACAAACCTCTCATGATCATAATTAAAGTCGGTTTAATCTCGTTATCAGAGCTGAGTTAATCTAGAGAGCACTATTTGAATAAGATTAGTCTCTCAGCTATTGGTCAATAATTAAGAATTCAAGACTAACAATAATACTTATGTATTTGTATAATGCGAGAGTATTAGATTAATAGTAGTAGTAGGCTACTATCAGGACTAGTAGTATGTAGTATAGTAGTATACGATTTCCGGTTATATTTGTAACGGACATATCCGTTATAAATTTGTGACGAATCAGATATTATCACATGAGTACGTAAAGATAAAGCTATTTATGACTTCTTAGACCTTTATTATTTACACATATTAGAGATACTTGGCCTATTACAAACTTCTAACGGATATTCTCGTCCCAAGGTATACTTAGTGGACAATTTATAAGTACTACGTACATAATTCTATCCCATTCTCCTACATTATTGATTTCTTTTTTCTCAGCAGTCTCATAAATTTGTTCACGGAATCATCATGAAACTACGCTATTCTATCTCATCAACAAGAAACTCAAAGAATCTGCCATAAAAAAGAGAGGGATAATAAACTGTAAACCACACAAAAGTGAGTCATAAAAGTAAACATGGGTGATCTAGACAACAAAGAGCTTCTATATATTGCAGGAATTGGTCTTCTTGTAAACATCATTCTATTTGCAACAACTTTGTTGATTTCTATGCGCAAATCCGGGACTCGTAACATTGATATAGAAGCATTACATGAAGGCCATTATGATGGTGATAATGATGTCAATGTGGGTTTATTAAAAGAAGATCATCTGCAAAGATCCTTAAAAATCATTGATTTTATACCATCAATGATGTTTTCACAGATTAAGCAGGAACGACGAGGCGGGTGTTCCATTTGTTTGAAAGACGGGTTTGAAGACGACGAGTTTTGTAAGGTTTTACCAGGGTGTCATCATATTTTTCATTCTGAATGTATTGATGAATGGTTGAAGAAGTCTCAGAGTTGCCCTGTTTGTAGGAAGGATTTTGGCATCCTTCTTTCTCATGTGTGACAGTTTCTCCTCCTTTTTATTTTCCGATAATTTGAAACCAGATTATAAGCATCATCCTTGATAACGGATGAACCTTATCATTCATACCGTCATTCATGACTTCGCCTGTTACCGTGTTTATATGAAGGCTACGTCGTATTCTTCTTCCTCATGTATAGTTGTGAATTCATGATCTGAGTATAGTTTCTTAATGGTTGCTCTGATTTTTAGTTTGCTTTTACGAGTTGCAAAAACATTCATGTTTGTCATCATGGTAGATAATCTGGAATGAAACAGTATAATTTGTTGCTAGACCATGTTCATATTTGATTTAACTGAAGTTTCTGGGCCTTAGATTATTTTTCTTTTTCATGGCAAAAAAATTAATAAATTTTCTATGATGTGTGAGGAATTAGAGAGATAATGATAATGATTGAGATAGAGAGACCATTTAATATAAATTTCATTTGCAGACAAGAAATCAACTTGCCGAAACTAGGCAGTAACTCGATAAAAATTACACAAGTATCTGTAGCAAACATGATGCAGAAATGAAACGGGAACATTATGCACTGGGGGTGTCTAGGAATATCATCCTCACGACATTAGATGAAACTAAATGCGAATTCAGCAACGCTGAATAGACGCTTCAGACACAAAAAGAGACGAATCCAGAACACCCAAGGAAAAGATTGAAATTAAGACGGAGGATTTAAAAACCCGGAAAACCACCAAAGTATTCACCATGGAGTGAATAATCATCGAGATCATCAAGGAAATCTAGATATAAGTCTTCATGATCCCCAAAACCGAGATATTCAGGGTACATTCCGAACATGTCACTATCGTCAGAATCATACTCCTCGCTTAGCTGTTGTGGCGTTGAGTAGTAATTTTCATCATCACAGGTATCACGACCATAGTCTGCTGTGGAATCATCAGGGTATAGTAAATGTTTGATTCTTTCACACCTTTTACCCAAATCCCCTGATAAATCTATGTGGAAACATGCACGTAAATCTAGGGATTCAAGAAGAGGGCACCCATCCAGAATAGCTTTTAAGCCTTCATTTGACATGTTGTTCCCGATTAGTTGAAGATGGCGTAGATTAGGCATGCTTCTAGATATGGCTAGAGCTTCGTCATTAAAAATGTAATTTTGTTTCTTAGACCCAATACCGGTTAAGCTGAATGATGTTAATGTGGGGCAAGCGTGGCCAATAGCTTTTACCGTCTCCTCTGCGAATGAACAGATTATAATTTGAACTTCCTCGAGCATTGGTAGCTTTTTTGCAGCTTCAATCAGTTCTTCATCAGAAACATATACATAATGGGCAAGTCGTAGATGTTTAAGATTCTTGCTTCTGTTAAGATATTAATAAAAATTAAACGGCAAATTAAAGAAGGAACGCTAAAAAATTCCAATTGAAAGATCAGCGATATAGGTATTGTAAAGAAAGCCAAACTGTTGTACAGACGTAAACTCTACTTTGAGGAGGAAGTTTCTAAGTTGCTTAGGAAGATAAAAGAAAGAATTCCGCATCTAACAGTGTGGTAAAGATTAAAGAACAATACGCTTACAAGACAAGATCATATTTCTAAGAAATAACTGTTGTACATTCGCTGAGACGATTCTATGACTCTCCATAACCACTCCCACAAAATAGAATTGAACACCAAATAAGCCCTTTAGCATCCTTCAGAATTCAAATACTGATCGAAACATAGATTAACATAAAGAGCATAGGACTTACAAAGTTTCTAGATGACAATCAAACATCACAATTAGTGGCGGATAGGGGGGTAGCAAGGGTTATCGGCAACTTGTGACGATGAAAAATATGAAAAACTACCTTTCACTTTCTAGTTACTTTTTGCTCCAGTAGTCTAATACATAACTTTAAATCCGACTCGAACACTTGCCACAACACTATTGAGAGACCGTCTCACATGAGAATAGCGATCAAATTAAGCACGCAGCACAATAGTACTCCCTCCGTCCCGGCCAATTGTTGTCATTTCATTTTGGCACAAAGACCAAGGAAATAGTAGAGTCGATGACAAGGGGACACTAGTCCCGTCAAATTACTCATAGAAAACTTCCGAATATAGAAATAACAACAATTAACTGACACACCAAAAAGAAGAATATGACAACAATTGACTGGGACCGATGTTATACTAGTTAGTAACAACATTTACAACAACAATAACAATTAACAGCATAT
Source organism: Heliosperma pusillum (assembly GCA_022085475.1). Taxonomy (NCBI): domain Eukaryota; kingdom Viridiplantae; phylum Streptophyta; class Magnoliopsida; order Caryophyllales; family Caryophyllaceae; genus Heliosperma; species Heliosperma pusillum. Next base: position 4,765 of record JAIUZE010014591.1, on the reverse strand, counting down.
ACCTTTCAACAATATGGACTAATGTGTCATCGTCACATAAATATTCCATGTAAATATCAACCAAACCCCCGTTGCTTCGATCAACAGCGAAACGAGTCATTGCATTGAGATCATAAGGTAATTCCATGAAAGCATAACCACGAGGAAGGCTCATATCGATGACTTTGAACATGGAGGGTTGTTTGCATATTTTGCGAAACAACATACATACCTTTTGAACATTCTCGATTATGTCTATCGTCGTTAATTTTGATAAAATTACAAACCATATGTCTTCTGGTAATTCTACCCAATTGGGGGGTTTCATTTTCTTCTTTCGCCTTAATTTGGTTTTCATTTTCTTCTTCTTGTTTTTGATTTTGCGTTTCATTTCGATTGAATTTGAGGATGAAGGTTGATTCATTGATAATGGTGGTTCGGAGTTAGGGTTTTCACTCGAATTTGAAATTGAAGACATTTTTGGGGAAAAACTAGTCGATGAATTGAACGAGGAAAGTAAATATTTGTCACCAGTACTACTACTGTAGCACAGTGTACCGAGAAAAAAGATTATACATCGGAGGTAGTACTTCAGAGTGGTATGCTTTTGAGTTTTTGTGCATTTTTTTCGAGCATTTTAAAGTTTATAAATTAAATTTTATATTTTATATATGATGTTTTTTTGAGTGTTATTGTAATTTTTTTGAGTTTAATGTTTAAATTAATAAACTCAAAAACTTTATAATAAAATTATACTATACTCAAAAATTTTATTATAAAGCTCAAAAACTATATTTTATGTGGTAGTACCTCAGAGGTACAATCCACTTACTGCAGTGTACCACTATACATACTGGTTACTTGGTAAAGTTACATTTACATGAGCACAATTTCTCATATGAGACCGAATTATACGTCTTAACGTTTAAGAAGGATTAAATAATGACCCATTTATAAGATATTACAACATTTTATTATTTTTTAAATATTTTATTTTTTTCTTATCTATACAAGTAAGTACTACTTAACCCGTTTTAATTTAAGACGGATCAAATATATTCGTCTAAAGAGAGACTTATTGTTACATTAGATAAAAGAGTTACTTAATTCTTAATCACTAATTCTCATTTAAGACGCGCGTATCCGTCTTTAATGAAGACGGTCCAGTTGCCCCTCACAAAAAGGCAAGTGAGAGGATAAGTGGGAAACAAGTTACGGATATGTCCGTCTTCAATAAGCCTTCGTCTTGTAATCATGACTCTAATAATTTTGGATAAAATATGTTCTTTTAACTCGTATTTCTATCCCATTCGTGACTATACATGTAAACGGTATTATCTGTATTCGTCACCATGTATGACTCGGACGTGATTTCACTTATTCACTCCCCCTCCCCTCAATACTGGGCAGGCAATGGGTCAGTCGACTTAATAAGTCAAGGTTAGAAAAAATTTGGACCGAATTATTTTGAGCTTATCTTACATCTCCATTTGGATTGGGTCATGTAATGTTATTATGAGCATGAGTCATTTTTGTCATTAAGAGGCCTGGCAGTCTTGATCCCGAGGCCCACAAGAGTCAAAGGTTGAGTAACCAAATCCCAATTGGAAAGATGAATTTTGTTAGAAGAATTGATGGACCTGAGAACACTACAACAATTCTTGTTTTAGGCGATTGTAATAAGGCGACTTATCGTAGTAGTCGCCAATTTGGCGACTGAAAATAGACTCGGGCGACCGAGAGTAGTCGTCAAATTGGCGACTAAAACAATCCTCAGAATTTTATAAAAAAAACACGGGCGACCGAAATCAGTCGCCAATTTGGCGACTGAACAGGCCTTTTGGCGACTACCAAAATCAATCGCCAATCATGTTTACATAGCAGAAATCGCATTCCGTCTCACAATATCTCCTTCTTCCCTACTTTACCAAAACTGAAAAAAAAAACCCCATTTCAAGCTCTGATACCCCTCCGACACCACCACCACTTTACTCCGACACCACGCTCCGACACCACGCTCCGACCACTACTCTGTCAACCACCTCATTTTCTTTTAGTTTGTGAAGGTATATTTATAATTTTAATTTCAATTTCTTAAATTAATGTTAAGTTTACTTGTTTAATTTATGATTTTCATTAGTTTTTGATTATTTGATAGATTTATTTTAAAGATTTGTGATGTTTATTAGGTTTTTAGATGTTATTTAATAGGAATCATTAGTTTTTGTTAAGTTTACCATGCTATTTTTAATCATAATGTTTATATTTTGTACGAATCATTTTTTGCCGAGAAAGCCAGGCAACCCGAGAAACCCGATAACGAGATTTGGTTCGACTTGGTTAAGGGTTTCAAGAAGGGGAATGTGTACGGAATTGGCTCGGCTAAGGATGTATTCTATGAAGCTCCAAGGGCAAAGATGCCTTCTAGCTCAAGACAAACTTACGAGCCGGGAGTCGTAAGTAATCTCCAAGCCCAACTTGATGAAGAAAGAAGAAAAAACGCCGAAAGGGATGAGGAAGTTCGGATAATGAAAGAAAAATTTAAAGCAATGGAAACCATGTTCAACAACTGCAACCAAGGTCTGAATCCTTTTCGGCAAGATTATGATGAAGGCAACGGAGGTGGTGGTATGCAAGCCGAAGCTGATATGAGTTTCCTTGGCTTTTGATGTTAGTTTAGAAACTTGTTAATTGTGGTTGTTTAAACTTGGTTTTGTAAACATTTATCAAGAGTTGTAAACTTGATTTGATTTTCTTGATATGTATGAGGATGTTCGTTTCTCATCGTGTTGTTGTAAATGTGTGAAATTGTGGTTGTTTTCTATTGTACTTGCAGGTATGGTATGATAATGAAATGACAGGATGAAAACAGAAATTTTCGTGCAATAAAACAGGGGTTTTGGCGACTGAAATGTTCTTTCAGCGACTGTTTTCAGTCGCCAAACCCCCTATATATTTACAAATAAAACTTGATTTTGCGACTGATTGGCAACTTATTTCAGTCGCCATTTTAGCGACTGAATGTCAGAGTAGTCGCCAAATTGGCGACTGATGTCAGTCAAAATGGCGACTGTTATCAGTCACCAATTTGGCGACTACTTTGCCATTCAGTCGCCAAATTGGGCGACTGATCTCAGTCGCCAATTTGGCTATTTGGCGACCGTTTCTTCAGTCGCTAAATTTGGCGACCGAAATTAGTCGCCCGAATTTTATTTGGCGACTAAGGCATGCGACTGGTTTCAGTCGCCAAATTCATTTTGGCGACTGAAATCAGTCGTCAACATCGGTCGCCTGAACGCTGTTTTCTTGTAGTGGAAAGTTAGAGGTGATTTTATCAATATCACCTGGGATAGAAGAGGGGATGAGACGGATACACTGTATGACATTGGAAGAGATGTCATTTAGGTAGACTTAGCTTTGAGACTACTAGCTTTAGACAGGAAGCGGGTCATCCAATTGGCTAAACCGTACCCTTGGATTGAGCCTCCTATAGAATGATGCTAGACCATGAAAGCTCCTCACTTCAGTCACACTCCTTGGAATAGGCCAATCTTGGATTGCCTTAATTAACCTTCTCTCGATCAACTGCCACTCCTTATTTAGATATGATGAATCCAAGAAAATGAACTTCATTTTGCATAAAAGAGCACTTATGATCTCTATCTTGCCATAGAACTTGTGTTTTCTTAGGGTCTCAAACAACAATCGCAAGTGATGTAGGTGTTCTTTCTTGGAAGGACTATAGACCAAGATATCATCAAAGTGCACCACAATAAACTTCCCTAAGTAGAGACTTAGGACCTCACTCATTAACCTCATGAAAGTACTAGAAGCATTTAACAACCCAAAGGGCATGACTAACCACTCATACAACCCATGCTTAATCTTGAAGGTTGTTTTCCCTTCATCCTCAACACTTATCCTCACTTGATGATAACCCTGCCTTATATCAATCTTAATGAACACTTGAGCTCCACTAAGTGATATGTCTAGTTTTTATATGACTTTACTCCCTAATTTAGCTCGATTTTACATGATTATTATACTTTGTTTAGTATATTTGTGAGCTAATTACGTGTTCGAGGTGCATTGCTCGTTTTTGCTATGTTTTGTAGTAATCTAAGCATTTAGAGGCTTTTTCCTAGTACATTAGCAAGCACCAAAGTTCAACAAGCTAATGGAAGCAAGATGGACCATGGATGTAACAACCCGAAAAGTACCCTATTTTTCTAGTGAAATATTTTACGGATACTTTTCAGCAAACTTAAGTTTTTAAAATAGAATTTATTGTTTCGAGTCGTATTTGGAAATTCCGAGTTCGTATTTGGAATTTCTGAGAGATTCCATGAGAATCCCGTTTTTAGTCATCTTTGACTTTTCTTGACTTTTAAGTCGTCTTTGACTTTTCTTGACTTCTTAAGTCGTCATTGACTTTTCTTGACTTTTAAGTCGTCATTAACTTTTCTTGACTTTTAAGTCGTCTTTGACTTTTCTTGACTTCTTAAGTCGTCATTGACTTTTCTTGACTTTTAAGTCGTCATTAACTTTTCTTGACTTTTAAGTCATCATTGACTTTTCTTGACTTTTAAGTCGACTTTGACTTTCGTTGACTTTTCCGACTCCCCCCGTAATTTGAAAGACCGAAAATATATTTGAAAAATAATAAATTTAATTTATTTTAATTTATTAAGATTTATTTGAATTTAAGATAATTTAATATAATTATTTTGAATTTATTCAGAATTAAAGAATAACTTTTACGGTTTAACCCCGAACATCATTTAAC